>CABHPQ010151495.1:0-10850 GCA_902168405.1 Peromyscus aztecus
CTATAAATCTATCATCTGTATATAATATGCTACAATTTGGGATTGATGGGTTCTGACTGGAATATAAAGGCCTCAAAAAGTTCTCATAGATCAAATGTTAACATAGGCTGCGATAGAACAATATTTGGAGGGGGTTAGCTATTATTTTTCAATTAATTGGTGCTACATCAAAGTAGTGTGGTTCCCAATTCCAAACCTTAATATTTTTAGCTGGCAAGTGTAAGAGATATCTGTTAAGGTTCCCACCATTAGTGCCAGTCTGAGCCCGAGGTACAGACAGATGAACAGCATCTTTAGGAGGTGCTGAGGGTTTCGTATTACCCTCCATTTTTCACCTACCTTCTGGACAGTCATGTTTGCCTTTAGATAGGCGGATCCAAGCCACAGTTCCTGATACCTTGATAGCTGTGGGTGTTGTTAGGATCTACAGCCTCTCCCAGGAAGGTTCCAGGATTCTTCCGGGCAGGTGAGGGATTGATACCAAGTCCCTGGGTCGGAACCTGTGAACTGGTTCAGTCAAAAGAGGCACTGGTGGTGGTGGTGGTGGTGGTGGTGGTGGTGGTGGTGGTGGTAGTGGTGGTGGTGGATGACTCTGGATGTCTCGGATCATTTGAGGAAATGCCTGTAAGAACTTGAGGAAGGAATAATTAGACATTTCAATGGTCTCTGGCCTTCCCTTTGCAGGAATAAGTGGAGGTGGCTGACCAAACATTTCAAATTAGCTTGTCCCTGTAGAGGCAACACCTGATCTTGAAAACAAGGGTAGGGAGCAGCTCTGTTCTCATCCTCCTCTGCCCCACCTCCCATTAATTCTTTTTGTTGGTCTCAGCTGTGCACTCTGATGAATTTGCTGGAGAGGGGATGGCCCTAAAGCTTCTGGTAGGGTAGGACATCCATCTGGAAGAACCAACCAGTCCACTGTCTTATTGAACCCCAGCTTCATGGCCTAGCTTTCTTCCTCATTGGTGTAGGTAGGATGATCTAATACAGAGGTTCTCAACCTGTGGGTTGTGATCCTTTGGGGGGTCAAATGGTCCTTTCACAGAGTTGTCTAAGACCATTGGCAGACACATATATTGACATTATGATTCATAACAGTAGCAAAACTACAGTTATGAAGTAGCAACGAAATAATTTTATGGTTGGGGTCAGCACAACATGAGGAACCATGTTAAAGGTGGCAGCATGGGAAGGCTGAGAACCATTGCTCTAACAGTTCTGGCTCAGGCAGGAAGGTGAGGACTGAGGGAAAAACCTAACATTTGCAGTGACCTACTTTGGCTCTGTGGCTGCTCTGTTTGCTATGACATCAACAAATCTGTTGCCTTGGGGTTCAACCGAGTCCCCCTTTTGGTGTCCTGGGAAATAGACAGCATCAAACTTCTCTGGCAGACAAATAGCTCCTAGGAGAGCAGAGATCTCCTGTAACTGAGTTGAGGGGGCCAGCCCCCAGTCAGCACCAGGGCATGTAAAAAAAAATCCACAAAGGTGGCAAGGGCTTAGGAAAAATTCTTACCTTTCTGAGGTGAGAAATAAGGAAACCCACATGCTTTCTGATGATAACTTTCTCTTCTACTTCATCTTAAAAAATCCTCTCTGAAAATCTGTCTCCACAAGATACATTCCACATTGTTACATTCTCCATACAGCCAAGTTACATTTCACACTGTTACATTCTCCATAAATTCTCCACACAGCTACATACCTCCTTTGCACAGTTACATCTACACATTTCTTCTATTCTGTTACATTACATTATCATTTATTCACTCGTTACTCAGTCATTCTCTCATTCATTCCCTCTCTCATCTTACTCTCACGCTTCTTCTCCGCCCAACTTTGAACAATTACATGTTACATTTTCTCTTTGCCCATTCAGTTACATCCGTCAGTTACATCCCTCACTCAGCATGCACACCTACACACACTCACACACTCACTCTTACCATCTGCCCAGCTATTACACCATTCCTTCACATTGCTCACTCTCCCCCCTTAGCCAAACTCTGCACAATGTATGTTACATTTTCAGGGTCTGATCTATACTCATAACACAAGATACGCCACATAGTTTCTCTTGGGCTTGTAATGTCACATTGACCCATGCACATAGCTCTAAGTTGGTGAGGAGTCCAGACAGTAACAATTGGCTGAACCTTGAGCAGTCAGGGTATGTGCAGGAGAAATACTGCAAGGAGCTATATCTCAATGCAAACAGCCTGGCCTTGATTTAACAATAAACAACACTTGGGAATTAGTCTTTGTGTATTTTCTGCAGGGGCAGTTTAGTTTGTTTTGAATTTGTTCTGAAGTCTAAAATTAGCCTTCTTTGAGACTGAAAATACTGCTACTTTCCTGTGTTAGTAAAGAAGAATATTCTAGTATTATTTCTATATATCAGAATTATATACCTTAAATAGAAATCATAACCTGGCAATCCACAGCTATAAGTATGCCCAAAGTTGTAAAACACGCTATCAGTGGGCTGTGGAAGGAACTCCACAGCTGTTCTTAGGGAGGTATAATGGTGGCACATGAAAAAGCTACAGATAGAAACCAACCAGTTTCCACAGTCAGTGACCCCACAGCTTTGCCAGGTGGGGCTCCATCAGGGAATTATACCTCTGGTGGATGGACTTGTCAAACACTAGTTGTCACCTGCTGTATACTGCCGTGGCCCTCAGCAATCACCTTTTTGTTTTTGATCTCCTTTCCTGCAGAGATCGTCAGGCCCCACTCCTGGTACAAGGCATCATGGACATGTGCAGTGGCAGGGGCGTAGCAGCTATTGGTACAGATGTTGACAGTGTGGCTATTTCCCCTTCTAAGTGCGTGAGTCAAGGATATCGGTTCTGCTGTTTGGGATGGTGTCCCTTAAGGCAGAGCGTGGGCCCAGATTACCTCAGCTACTTCTGCATACCTGAACCCATGACTGCCTCAGTTGGTGAACAGGGTCACACCTGTCTTCTGGGGGTGGGGAGGGTCTAGGAGGTCTGGTCATCCATATTGCAGGTGGTTGATGACCTGGGCACAGTCATGGAACGATTGTTCTTGGGAGTCAGGCAGGAGGGATGCTGAATTTAACACTGCAGAAGGAGAGAATCTGATCCTGAATGCATCTAAAAGGTGAACCTGATGATGAGTGAGGCATATGTTTGACAGCCAGTGCTGGGGGACTCCCTGAAAGACCATCTCAGTGGAGTGAGGTATGGTGATATTTTCTTTTGTATTAAAATGTTATTTGTATAATAAATAAAGTTGCCTGGGGGTCAGAGCTATTAGCAAGCCATAGGAAAGCAGGGCAGTGGTGGTGTACAGTTTGTGATCATAGCACTTGGTAGACAGAGCTAGGTAAGTCTCTGTGTGTTCAGGGATACAGCCAGCATTGGATACACATGCCTTTAATCTCATTACCAACCATAGAACACCTGGAGGTCTATACAGATAGGCCGTAATGAGGCAGTCCTGTGGTTGGGTTTACAACCAATGAGAAGGCAGAACAGAGACTCTATAAAAAGACTTTAACCCAGAAAGCCTGGCTCCTTCGGAGAGGTAGGACCACTGCAGGAGGAGGAAGGGTAAGGTTTTGGCTCTTAGCTCTGACCTCTTGGCTTTCTTCTTTGCATTGGTTCTGTGTTTCTTATTTATACGACGGTTGGAAGTGCTGTGGGATGTTCTGTATGGCAAATGTGTTGCTAATAAAACACTGATTGGCAGTGGCTAGGCAGGAAGTATAGGTGGGGCTAACAGAGAGAATTAAAAGAACAGGAAGGCAGAGGGACAGACTGCCTGCCAGCCGCCACCAGGACAAGCAGCATGTAAAGATGCCGGTAAGCCATGAGCCATGTGGCAAGGTATAGATTTGTAGAAATGGATTATTATAAGATATAAGGACAGTTAGCAAGAAGCCTGCCACAGCCATACAGTTTGTAAGCAATGTAATTCTCTGTGTTTACTTGCTTGGGTCTGAGCGGCTGTGGGACTGGCAGGTGAAAGAGATTTATCCTGACCGTGGGCCAGGCAGGAAAACTCTAGCTACAGTGAGGAGTGACAACTAAGTCCTGTCCCATGGCTAGTTTATCACTTTTCTTTAACAATGATGTGGTGGCAGCAACGGCCTGGGTGTGAGCTGGCCATCCTGTTGCAATGGGTCCGGTCGTTTAGACAGATAGACCACAGGCCTTTTCCAGGGTTCAAGTCAGAATACCATTTGTCAGCCCATGTTGTTCATCCACAAACTATTGGAAAGGTTTAGCAATGTCAGGTAGCCTGAGTGCTGGGGTAACATCAAGGCCACCTTGAGATTTCAGAATGCCTACCTGCTCAGGGGACCATTTCCTCCTAGGCTCTGGTTTTGCTATTTCTTCAAAGTTAGGTATTTGTAATCTGTAATATCCAACCATATCCAGGAATTCTCTTACTTATTGTTTATCTTGTCGCTCAGGGATATTCAAGATAGCTTGGATCAGGGTCCTGTTGCTACCCTCTAAGCAAAACCCCCAGGTAAGTTACCTTATTGGAATACAATTGGAGCTTTTTACAGACACATGATAGCCTAGTTGCTGCAGGAGCATTTCAATTACTTCCTCTGTGGTTTTCTTGCACTCTTTCAGGGTGTGTTCAGCAAGGAAGAGATCATCCACATAATGCAAGAGGGTGACGCTTGAGTGCTCTTGGATGTACTTAAGCACGTTCTCACTAAGCACTTCATCAAATAGAGTAGGGAAGTTCTTAAACCCCCATGATAGCTGAGGTCAAGTCAATTGACCACTGAACCCAGGGTCTGTCCATTCAAAGGCCAACAGAGGTTGGCTCACAAGTGCCTGAGGCAGAGAGAAAAAGGCACATTTCAGGTCTAGAAGACTGTATGAGGTTCTTCCTGGATCCAATAGACTGAGCAAAGTTTTAGAGTTTGGTATAGCTGGATGGATAATTTCCACTCTCTTACTCACTTCCCTGAAGTCCTGAGTAGGATGATAGTCTCTGCTGTCTGACTTAATGACAGGGAAGAGTGGAGTGAATGTTTCAAGATGGCTGGCGGGGACCAAAACTCCTGTATCTCTAAGGAAGCTAATGTGCTTTCTAATGCCTGCCTTAGCTTCTCTCGAGATTGGATACTGCATTATCCTTATAAGTGAGGCTGAGCTTGAGAATTGTACAATTGGCAGCTGATGTGAAGCCAGTCTGGGGGAACTGGTCTCTGCCCTCACTCCAGGGAACTTTAGCATTATTTCTGTTAGGAGGGGGTCACACACTCCCAGCTCCTCATTATGCTGTTCTGTCATTTTATATTCTTCTACTAAGGAGTAAGCACCAGGATTGATCAATATATGGATGCTTCAGGATGGCACCAAGTGTTTTCAACAAGTCTTTACCAATCAGGGGTATGTACAATCCAGTATGGCAAGAAAAGAACAAGAAACAGTACCTTGTCCAAGGTTCACTTCTTGGATTCCCTGTGGCCCCTTAGATGGTGGTTCTTCTCTAGTGGGAGGGGTCCAAGGTTCGGTCAGCACAGAGTGGGCTGCACCAGTATCCTCCACAAACTAGAGAGATTTTTCCTGTGATCATGGACTCCCAAGGGCTCACTGGTCCATAGACCCAACCCTGTCAATCTGATCCTGTCAGATTGAGACTCTGTCCTCATTTTTCCTGTCTGCTGTAGGGCCCTGGCTCCCCATATTTGAGTAAACTGTTTGCCTGCTTGCCGACCTTGACCACATGTCCTCCCTATGCTAATTCCCTGCCAGTATCCACCCTCCTGAACGCTTAAGGGAAGTTCCTTGTTTGTGTATCCTGCATATTGGGCGTTAACAGCTTAGATGCAAGAATGTGGTGCATTCAGTTGCAAACTTCTGCCCTCTGGGGATCCTCCATTGTGCTGTAAGACTATTTAAGGTTTCCTCCCTCTTTCAATAAACGGCATTCGGCTTTCTGCTGAGGCGAATGACCCGCTGTCTCTGTCTCTGTTCTTAATCCACAGCCCCTCGCTCGGACATGGTGAATGGGTGGTGATAGCGCGGGCGTTATCGCTACAGTCTGCATGTGGGCACTCATTTTTATAATGTCCCATTTCTCTACCAAGTGCACATTGGTCCTTCTCCGGCCTAGCTTGAGGCTGATTTGTTTGACTGAGGTACTTTTGATTTTTTATTGGGCCAGTCTCTGAATGTGGCCACCATTATTCTAGTCAAACTCTTGTTTCTCTTCTCATCTGGATCTCTGTTGTTAAAGGTCTTCTGAGCTATTTCCAACAGTTGGGACCTATTCAGTCCCTCCAGCCCTTCTAATTTCTGTAACTTCTTGTGAATATCTGTGGTCAACTGGGTGACAAAATCAATAATATTAAGAGTCTGCTGTTTTTCTTGGGCATCCAGAAAATGGGGGTAAACTCTCAGTAAACCATCTAGAGGTAATGCAGGAACCCATCAGTAGATTCACAATTTCCTGAATTTCCAACTAACCTTTGAGAGATTAGTTGGATGTCTGGCTGGGGCTCTCATTCCAGTCAGTAGGGCCCAGCACTGGGTGTCTAGTATCTATTACCTTGATCAGTGTTAGGATAGCAGTTTGGTAAGGTAGAGGGCAATATTCACTCAGCTTTTCTTTCTGCATTCACCTTGGTTACCCTAGGACCCACCACAGCCTTCCTGACTTCAGTCATGATTTGATTCTTCTACTCAATAGTAAAAAGGGTGCTTTGAAGCTGCTTACAATCCAGGTGAATTGATGGACAAAGAATAGAGTTTCCAACAGTGTGGTGAGGCCTGAGGCTTCTAAGAGAAGGTAGGGTTATGGGTTTTCCAGTTATATAGATTACTGGTTGAAAAGAAAACATAAAAAAGAGGACTGGGCCTCTGTTCTTCATTGGCCCCTTCCACCAGAGGGGCTGGAAGTCTACTAGGGGGTTCCTCTATAAGAGGGAGAATGGCTAGGGTCTGGTTTGGCTGGGGTGGAGCGTAATCCAGCCTGCTTTAAGTGTGTGAAGGGGAGGGATGGTTCCTGGGACTTCAGTACATGGTCCCATTCAGATAGTCAGGTCCTGAACTGACTGGATACCTGGATTGTAAGGTGCAGGGAAATCCTCCTCTTCCTCTGCAGGGGTCAGAACAGAGAGTCCAGGCATTTTACTTAGGTTTTTACTCAGCTTCTGACTCATTGGCTTAGTGACTAGAACAGAGTTCCTCTGTTTAAGGGCACAACATTTTAGCCACATATCAGGGCCTGAGGAATGAAATGAATGATAAGGGGTCCTGGTGGTGGCTCTGGTTACCGGCGGAAAGGTCACAGTCACAACAGAACCCGGTTGCTTAGTAGCGGAGAGCTTTATTAGGAGGAAGTGGAGGAGGGATAAAAGGACCAGGCCTGGGGAGGAAAGAGAGAGAAAGATGGTGGGGTGGGGGGAGAGGGAACAGAGCAGAGAGAGGGTGGGGTCTGCGTCCAGCTTTTAACGGCTCCCAGTAGGGAGCTATACCACGCATGCCCTGATTGCTTGACTACGCTGCTTGCACATAGTCAGCAGTACACACTGATGACATAAGATGCAAGACCCTTTGCTTAACTCCTAAACTGCACATGTGCAGTCATATAGGTGGAGTGAGGGCAGAATTCTAACAAGGAGAAGAAGAGCCAGTGGTCGATGTAAAGAAACTGACCTGGGTGGCCAGCATTTCCTGGGACCACTTTCCAGAATTTCTTGACAGTTTGAGGGTCAAAGGACCTACATATTGTCATCTCACATTCAAAGTGGGTCATTCTAGCCCACAGAGAGTGCAGAGCTTTCTAGATGACATCTCAACTCTGTAGTCCACCTGGCACAACTCCCGGAAGTGTTGCAGCATGCAACTCTGGAGTCCCATTTCTGCAACAAAACTTATAAGCACACCAGAAAACACAAATCCACCAGAAACAAACAAGCAACATGAAAGGACAGTTTTCCCACAGCCAGAGGCCAGAGAAACACAAGCGTAAGATGGCCACCTTCACACAAATGCCCAAATTAGGAGACAAGAGGATGGATGTCTCCTGCTCTGTCCCTGGAGATTGGGTCTACACTTGTGTCTGATCTCTCCAATGTCTCCCCAGATGTCTGGACTTCCAGGGCAGCTGCCTGACCAGTCCTGTCTTAAGCATGCATCAGCTGGCCTTTCCAGGTGTCTGGAGGAACAAGTGCTGATCAGTCCTGTTTTAAGCACATGCTTCAACTGGCCTTTCTTATTTTTGTTTTTGTTTCCATTTACAAATTTGCAGTGGTTGCAGGCTTGGGCTCCCCCCAGGCCCCTAAGAGCACATATTTGCTTGCTCCAGTCTAGGACTGCTTATCCCTGGACCTCCGAGCTGTGGCAGTTCCTCCTGTCTATGGCCTGACACTTTATTTTATGGCAGTAGTGGTCTCAGGCTCCCTCAGGCCTTCAAGGTGGCCTCGAACTTTCTGCTACTTAGAGCCTATCTTGGATCCCTATCCCTGAGTCTGGGGTCCCGCAAAATCTCACTGGGGCCTCCAAAAATATTTTTGGAGTTCAAGACTCAATATTTATTGTAACTAGCCAAATTTATAATAACGGCTAGCAGGGTCAAGGCCTCTAAGCCAAAACAGAGACATGCTGCACTGAAGTGGGTAGAGGAAAGGTTCCAGGGTGCAAACCCCAATTGCTTCACTTCTATGGAATGTGAGGAACTGCCTCACTCCCTTGGTTACGTGAAGAACCACCACATTCCCCTTGCCCACAGTGATAAGTGAGTGTACAGAAGCCAGGGCAAGTGTTTAATCATTTCACAACAGTTATACCGCTCTGAGGCAGGGGCAAGGGGTCAGGATTTTCAGGAATTTAGGTCAAAGGCCAACGACTACTAAAGTGGGTGCCTGGTACAAAACAGAGTTTCTTTAGTCATCACACAGCATGAGTATCACTGGGGAGAGCCAGTGCATCCAGAATAACTAGCCCATGTATCAAGCAGACATCTAACATGTCTTTTCACCATAGTGTACTCCGAACAGTGAAGAACATCCAATAGCCATCAGCACATACTTTCCTGGTAGCTATTTTTAAATTCCCACAGACATTGGCTATCTTAGCACCCCAAAGCAGTGACATGCAAAGGCATCAAGTATTTGTCAGTTTGAAAAGCCACTTACCAAGGGCTCATTTGGGAACTAGCATCCCAGCACTGGGTTATGTACTATGAAAGGCATGACCACACTCAGCAGGAGTTTGTTGTCCAGCTAATGCCTCTCAAATGGGGATTATGAAATCAAGTTATGGTTCATGACCAGATTAAAAAGTAGCACAGCTGAAAATATCAGTGTGTTTTCAGTTTGGGAGATTTGTATTATTTTTATCAGTCTTCCAGTATTTTGTGTGTGCATATTATACATGCAATCATATGTGCGTATAATCAAGTAAAAGGTTGCTATCATGGAGCTGGATGTCAAAACACTTTGACAAATGCCAACTGTGAAATGAAAACACATTACAAATCTACCAAGAATAAGCTGCTCAGAGCCATGTTTTAATTTGTAGGGCTATCATAATATGGTGCTCTAAACTGGGCAGCTTGAACACTAGAAACTGTGTCAAGGTACTGGAAACCAGAAGGCGAAGATCAAGGCAGTGGCAGCTGATTTCCTCTGAGGGATGTAAGGGATACTCTGCCCATACCTCTTGCCTGACTTCTGAAACTTGCTGGAAACCACAAATGTTCTTTGGTAGAGGCATCACCTCGACCTGTGCCCCATTGCACCCAATGTGTATGTCTCTCTGTATGCCCAGATTCCTCCTTTTATAAGTAAACCAGTCCTATGGTTACCCCAGTGACTTCATTTGAACTTGATGCTCTCTACATAGACATCATTTATAAATGGCGGTTTACTGCTTCAGGGTATCTTTTTAGAAAAAAACAAATTTCCTCATAGCAATCATAATGGTCACCACTTTAAAATCCTGTGTGCTGGGCTTTGTACTAAGTACTGTATTAGTGTCTATAGCCACTCTTACAAGTAAATTTGTTATGTCAGTTTTACACAATCATAAAGGCCTAGAGAGATCACCATTACAATTTGGGTCTGTTTTACTTCAAAGCCTGTATTTTTTCTACTCTGTTGGTTTCTGGAAGGTTCAAGTTGGTAGGGATCTCAGAGGCCATCTGGTACAATCCCTTCTTTTCATAGTTAGTGGGCCAAAAGGAAAAAAAAGCACACACTATTTGTAAAAATGTGGTGTGTTTTCTACATTACAGGGAAACAGTTAAATTGTCCTTTGGAAAATAGTTTTTCTTGGGGACAGTCTGAAATGGCCTACAAATACTTTTTAAAAATCCCCTACCATCTTCTTGAAGGTAGAGAACTTGGATGCTGCAGTTCCCTGAAGAGAGAGAAGAAACACACAGATGTTGAGCCTGTTGTCTCTGATCACCCGTGTAGTATAGTGGTAGCGCCCAAGTTACCACCACCTGTTCACCATGTCCAAGCGAGGGGCTGTGGATTAAAAAATAGAGACAAGAAACAGCGAGTCATTTGTCACGACAGAATGCCGAATGCCAAATGCCATTTATTGAAGGAGGGAGGAAACCTTAAATACAGGCTTACAGCACAATGGAGGATCCCCGGAGGGCAGAAGTTCGCTACCCAATGTTCTACATTCTTGCATCTAAGCTGTTTACACCAAATGCAAGACACACAAACAAAGAACCTCCAGTGAGCTTTCAGGAAGAAGGAACTGGCAGGGAATCAGCATAGGGAGGACAACATCTGGTCAAGGTCAGCAAGCAGGCAACAGTTTACTCAAAATGGGAGAGCCAGGGCCCTACACACCCAGCTTATACAGACAGATCATATGTATGTGATTCAGTAG
>CABHPQ010151495.1:12875-42484 GCA_902168405.1 Peromyscus aztecus
TCCTCCTCCTCCTCCTCCTCCTCCTCCTCCTCCTCCTCCTTCTTTTGTTATAGTTAAACATAGGGTCCCTTGAAACTCATCCACTCTTGTTTTTTTACTCTCATTTATTTACTCATAAGCATGTGTGTATGTGTATGTGTGCATGGGGAGTTCATAGAACAACTTGTGGGAATGGGTTCTTTCCTTCCACAATATAGGCTTTGGGGATTGAACTCAGGTCATCAGTCCTTTACTGGCTGATTCATCTCTCCTGTCCAACTTGTTGCATCTTAATAATCAATTTACATTGCATAAAAGGGAAATAGGAATCAATGTATCATTAACATACAACAATAACAAAACAATACCAATAGTACTAAATGTAAGCATAATGAAACAATACTTATCACATGTCTAATTTTTTTCAGTACAATTCAAACATATTGTTAATTTATCTACTGATATCACTGTGAAGGAAGTCTATTATAATGCTTATCTAAGGAAGTTGAATGATATGTGAAGACTTACAAGTGAGCTGCCCCTGGAGGTATGCCTTATGAAGCAGAATTTACCATGGAGATTTCTGCATGGAGGTAGGTCTTTGGGAGTGATCCAGAGTCAACATGGCGGGTGTGGGCCAAGGAGAGGTCATCAGGCTGCTCAGAAGACTCTACAGAGGTATCTGTCAGCCCCACAGGGGAACTCTGGGGCCAAGGATGCTCCTTTACTTTTCCCATAACTGGGACAGATGGCTTTGCCTTTATCCCATGAAAGTTTCTCCCGGAAGGTGCTGTGACCTTGGAGAAGCAGCCCTTTGCTGCACAGCATAGTTTTAGGAGAAAGCTGCCTGCCTGAGGTCAGCTGGCAACACTCCCCACACCTGGGCCATCAGTCCTCTTCAGTTCTGAAATGGTATCTGGCTGTAAGGCACTATGAATGCACTACACAAGTAGAGCTGGGATTCATTTCATATGTCCAGCCTCAAAGTTTGGGTCCTCGAACACTTTGCTAAGTAGCCCTAACACATCTAATAGCACAGTTAGAAACACTTCCAGAAGGAGATGAGAAAGGTCACATTAAATGATGCTGATGCAGTTTACTGTTCATGTAGGTAACATCCTAGGCAGGAAGCTCAACTAAGCATGAATGTTCTTTAAGAAGCATGTGACAGAAACTGATTGACTGGCTTTACCAATTGGCTTTACCTGAGTGACTCAAGGAAACATTTGGCCCTGAGCAACTGGAATTATTGTACCCAGAGTCTCCCAAAGACCACCAAGAGATCAAATCTGATGCAAAAGCGAAGAGTCTTTTTATTGTGAGTTAACTTGGGACTCTCTGTCTGTCTGATGCAGCAGCAGAGCAGGAGAGACCCTGAGTAGCAATGGGGCAGGGTTTTTAAAGCAAGGAGAGTTTGGGATCTACAGAATACATAAGAACAGACTCAGGATTGATTTATTCGAGTGGCAATCTTGTTAGTAATTTATAATTGGCTAGGGTTAGTTGGGGGTTACAGTTATTCATTTTAGGGCAGGCCTGGACAAGTCCCAGGCTTTGTCCTTGAGCTGCCATGGAGGCTGGCTGGCCTAGCACATTCACATTGACCCATGCACATACCTCTAAGCTGTTTAGGGGTCCCAGACAGTAAACAATTGGCTGAACCTTGATCTGTCAGCGTACATGCAGAAAGGGAGCTACTGCAAGGACTGTGTCTTTTGTTCATGTCCCTCCCAGAAATTGCTTGCTCAAGTCTCAGGAAACTGAAATTGAGGCCAAATCTCTGAGAGAAGACTGAGCAGCCTGTTATGGCATTCACCTGGTCCTTTCAGGAGACTGAATGCTGCAAGGTCCCCTCCTCTACCCAGGCTTATCTGAAATAGTGGGGAAAACATCAGAACCACCAGAGACTATTTTCAAACCATGTATTGTCCCTAAATAAAAATCCCTGGAGAAGGGACACATAGTCTGTTCTCAGTACTGTTCTTGGATCTGAGCGGTCTCTAAAATGTTCAGATGTTGAAGGTGAGGTCCCTCTGTGTGTTCAAGGTGGGGATACTGGGAATCGATTAACTTATGAGGGTGTAGACTTGTTATGGATTAGTCTATTACAGGCTACTGAGGACACGATGGAAACACTAGAAATAGGTCTTGGAGGAACTGAATTCTTGGAGGTGTTACATTGGGGACCCCATCTCTGAGCATTATCTTCTCAGCCACCACAAGGACAACACTGACCTGCCACATGCATCCATCCATGTTGTGTCTCACAACAGACCCCCAAAACAGCAGAGCTGAATCATGGGCAGAAATCTGTAAAACCATGAGCCCGATGAATCTTTCGTTCTTTAGAACTGTTTCTCTTAAGCATTTCGGCATGATGATAAGAGCTAACATACTCACCAGGTAGCAGGGTATTCTTAACTTGGTCTAACTGCTTCATGTAAATGAGGAATAATCTTTCTTCACATTTGAACAGTTCCATAGTGTCAGAATGAGAATCAGCCCAATGCTATCTTCCGAATGCCATCATACCCAGTATCTCTGTCCTTATCCGGTCTTTGGTATAAAGTTCTTAGACACTTGTACATCAGGGAGAAGCTGTTGAAGAGTCCTGAAGTACCATTTTTGGTTTTAATGGATGCCGTGGGATGCTTTCCAGTTATGTTTGAGCATCATCTCCCAAGCCCTTAAGTGTTTGGAGAACATTTTTCACTTCCCACTCTGCCTGTGTCTTGTGCCAGGGCAGAGGCAGGGCTTCTGGGAAGGTCCAGTCTTTCCTATAAAGCAAAGACTGAATGGTCTTGAGCTATTTTCACCTCCTGCTTCAACTTCCTGCCCGACAACAGCCAGTGTTTCTGTGTTCCCATACTCATCTCTGTCCACGATGCTGATTTTCCCACCCTTCTGACCATCCTCTACTGGTTACTTAAGAGTCCGTCTGCAAACCTCACAGGGCCAGTAAGAGTCACGAGACATTTTTTCCTTTGTTCTTGTTTTCACTGCAGAGAAAACCGAGTCTCAGAGGAAATGTATGCTGTCTAGTTAGTAGACAGTAGAACAAGGGATTGATCTCAAATATGTCAGTCTTATGATTTACTTTTCACTAGAAGATTTTATTCATTCATTCACTTATTTGTTTGTTTGTTTATTTTGAGTCAGGGTCTCACTATGTAGTCCAGGCTGGCCTAGAACTCATCATCCTCTTGCCTCAGCCTCCTAGGTACTGGGGTTATAAGCACATACTGCCACTCTTGGTTTGTTCTTAAAGTCTATATTCTTAAAGATCTATATCCCTTAGTGACTGCATACCTTAGAGGAAAAAATAACAAAAGAAACATCTGTCCGTCTTGTCTACAGAAACACAGCTAGGTGCTGTCTTGCCCCACCTTTCCTGCCTTTTTTCTTGTCAAGGATTTGAATCTATGTCATGGCTCTGTATCCTGGCTTTTCCTGCCTGGGTTCCGGTCTTGGAGTGGTTAATGGGGATGGCCACCCCTGGCGGTTCTGGTTAAGTGGGACTGGCCACCCTGGCATTTCTGATTAAGTGGGGATGACTACCCCTGGCAGTTCTGAGAGCTCAGAAGAGCTTCCAAGCAGGCCTACCTTCTCTCCCAGGTAGGAATCTGGGCATTCTTGCGTGTGAACTCTTAAAGAGGCTGCAGAAGCCTGGAGGATCCTGTGAGCATGTTCTCTGGGAGCTTGTTGCCAGAGTGTATGTAACTGAGGACTTTTGGGTCTTAGGCACATTGCTACATAGCTGAAAGAGTCTAAGAATGCATGTGCTCAAGAATGAATGTAAGGAAAGACCTGAACTGAAGAGGATTCTCAGGCATTGTTTCAAGCTGGGTGGAGGGAGCTGAGGTGGAGACAGACAGTTATACATATTAGAGAAACATTCATAAAGAAGACTGTGAAGAGCCGGGCATTGGTGGCGCACGCCTTTAATCCCAGCACTCGGGAGGCAGAGGCAGGCAGATCTCTGTGAGTTTGAGGCCAGCCTGGGCTACCAAGTGAGCTCCAGGAAAGGCACAAAGCTACACAGAGAAACCCTGTCTCAAAAAAGCCAAAAAAAAAAAAAAAAAAAAAAAAAGAAGACTGTGAAGGTGCTTGAAGGTGCTTTAATTGTCAACTTGGTATAGCCTACAATCCCCTGGGAAGAGAATCCCAGTGAAGGATTATCTGCATCATGTTGGCCTGTGAGCATGTCTGGAGGGGATTATCTAGATGTGCCTTAAGTGAAGGAAAACCTACCTAAATGTGGGTGGCACCTTCCGATAGTAGCCCAGATAAAAGGAAAAGAAAAAAAGGAAAACTTTGCCCCTCCCTCTTTTGGAGGGGGTCACTTCCCCTTCAGTCTTACTGGCAAGTTTGTGTACACATTGCTACTGCTGCTACTGATTCCATTGCTGATGTTAAAACCAACTTCTTTGAGTTTGCAACAGGGACTGAAGATCAGGGGCTTTCCGGGAATCCTTCAGGCTTTCAGCATCAGATTGGGAATGTGAATTCAGCCTCATGGTTCTCAACATCTTCACTATGAGATGGTCATTATTGGAATACCCCAATTGTATTGTGTAAGCCAATCTAATAAATCCTCCTTTAATAAATACTCATTATATTAGTTCTATTTTTCTAGGGAACCCTGACTCATATAAAGATCTGACTGATTTGTTAGATCTTAGGCCTGATTAAAAGAAAAATAGGAGAGGGTTTAGTCTTGGTTTAGATATGGTTTGTGGTTTAGGCAGTTAGATTATCCTGTCCTAGGATATCCAACCAAGGAGGGAGTTGACTGCCCAGTCTGGGACATGTGGAGTGTGGGAACTCTGTGGACTATCCAGGTTGTTCTGGTTGGAGTCTAAAATGCCCTTATGATAAGACTTACATGTCTGAACACTTGCTCCATAGCTAGTGGCTCTGTTTCCAAGGCTGTGGAATCTTCAGGATATAGGACATAGCTGGAGAGAACGAGTCACTAAAAGTGAGCCCTTGGGTGACATTACCCTCAGCTGCTTCATGCTGACTCTTGGTCAGTCCCATTATGTGACTAGCTGTACAGAGTAACTTTTGTTGCCATGTGCTGTGGGATGTCCTGTATGCTGTGAATGTATGTTGCTATGACTGATTGAAAAATAAAACGCTGATTGGCCAGTAGTCAGGCAGGAAGGATAGTGTAGGCGGGACAAGGAGAGAAGGGAATGCTGGGTGGAAGAAGGCTGAGCCAGGAGATGCCAGCGTGCCATCCAGGGAGCAGCATGTAAAGGCAACAGGTAAAGCCACGGAACACGTGGCAACATATAGATGAACAGAAATGGGCTGAGTTTAAGTGTAAGAGCTAGTCAGTGGTCGGCCTGAGCTAATGGCTAAGCAGTTTAATTAATAGAAGCTTCTGGGTGATTATTTTATAAGTGGCTGCAGGGTCCATGGGGCTGGGCAGGACTGGAGAAAACTCCAACTGTAGCCATGCTTTCCTCCCATGGTGGATTTCAGTCCCTGTGAAGCTGGAGTCCAGAATAAACATCTCTTCCCTTAGTTGTTTCTGCCAAAAATGTGCTGCTGCGACCACAAATACATAGTGCACAGTTCAAGTTCCCAGTGGAGCACAGGGGCCAGACACTTTGTAGACAGGTCTGGGGTTTGACGGATTTATGGGGAATCCATGTTAAGATGAGATGCATTTGTCTAGTGGAGTGTATGGAAGTAGGAGAGGACAGAACCCTCACCACAAGCATTTAAGTAAAGATAAAAGGGAATATTAGAAGACAGCGTCATCAGAGATAAAAAGTCTCATATAAGCAGTTATGAAATCACAAGTCTCTTTCAGTCCAGCACACACATTTTGGTAGAAGAGATATTTTATCACCCTCCTTCCAGATTCATAATCTTATATAAATTGGATACTGACAATTTTTGCGGTAAAGGTGAAGACCTTAAAATTTACATGCTGAATTTTCCATCATGTCTTCCTGCATGCTTTGCATTAAATGCCGATGTAATTCTCTCACATTTCTTTCATGAAATCACAGAATTTCATGAGTGGAAAAATCACATCAGAGATACTAGGAGTCTTTGACTTTCCTGGAAGTGAATCCAGATGGGACTGTAAAATGTCTTTCAAGCCCAGTCCTCAGAGAAGCCTATGGCTTATAGAGAAGCTCTTCATGCAAGTTGCCCAGAGCCAGAGTCTCCATGTTCTAGCCTGCAGTTATTTAACTGTAGAACACAGTGCTTTTCCCAAATAAAACTGTTCCTCTGAAAGATTCATATTCTTTTCTTCTTTGCATAGTCAGAAATCATTAGGGAAGACATTGTGGGTGCTGGAGAGATGGCTTGGTGCTTATGAACACATACACTCAGAGTTGGGTTCCAGCACCCACATCAGATGGTTCACAACTATTTCTGACTCTGGCTTCAGGAGATGCAATGCCTTCTTCTGGTATCTGGTGGCATCTGCATTCACATGCACATATCTGCACACATACACACCACACACTCATGCATACATACACTCACAAGCATACACATGCATGCATACACATATATATAAATAAGAACTAAAAGAAGGAAAGACACAGATTAAATCATATTTCAACATCATGCTTTTTCTAAAATATAAAAATGTAGCACATTTGATAAGGAAAGACACATCTGTCTTCTAATTTCCTGGTTAATTTGAAAACCGACTAGCATAAATCTGTAACGTATGTGCAGTGGCTTTGGGAACAGCATTGAAAGGTTAACAATCTCATTTTCCTCCTTCCTAGCCTTGTCAGCAGGAATGGAGAGAGACACTGTGCTCACGTGAGAGGCTACCTGTGGAAAACCCACCCAGTTAACAGTTGGTGGAGTGTCACCTCAAAAGATTTAGACACTGATACTTAGTTTCTATTTAATTGAGAAAATTTCTAAAGCTTATTAACATAAAAATTGGATCTTCACAAAACTCCTACAGCTTTCTACACCATTCACTAGAAAGAACAGGAAAACATGGTGATAGGGATTCACAATACCCTGCAGTGGTTGTGCATGCCCAGTGGACCTAGATACTTCCGCCTAGCCATTTCCAGGTCAAAATAGCCATTTCCGGGTCAAAACATCTCACATGACCAGGACCCCGTGGCTTTGCATGGTTGCATAACGTGTGAGAGCAACCATGTGTTCTATGCGCATGCATGGAATAGCCACATGCGCCTGTGTGCGCAGGCACAGCCTAGCCTTTATAAGCCGGCGCCATATTCCCGCCTTCATCTCTTTATTCATGTGTGTTTTCACAGGCCTATCACATCTGTCTCTCTTTCCTATCTTAATAAAACTCTTGTTAGTGGATTCTGTCGTGTTTCGTGACATTTCCTCGCAGGGTAAGAGTGCCTCAAATAACTAACACATGGAGTGAATAGTGTCAAGTTGTGACCAAGAGGCTCCCCTAAGGTCATGCTTTAACTTGACAAGCCAAAGCAAAAATGACAGGAAGAGTGCCTGGCTGGGGAGCCTACCTGGTGTTTGGGACATAAGGCTGAGGGTAACAGCAAGGACCAGTCTGGGAGTGCACAGCCATTCATCTATAGCTGCTACAGTCAATTAACGAAGCTGAGCAGTTGACTCACCCCAAAAAGACTTGGTCTGGTACCCTCTCACATGAGAACACTGTCTCTTTCCATTCCCAGCTCATCATCTGGAGAAACAGAGTCACACTGAAGAGGAAAGATGCAGATGTCTGCAACCCGCTGGGAAGACAACTTTCCAGTTGGGAAGGAGACTTGCAACTTGGGCTCGCTGTAAAGTAACCTCATGGGAGAGTGAATTCAGGGCTTGAAGGTGTATGTAAAATTGAAATTGGAATTGGTGAGAAATAGGGGAACAGGCTCTGAACTAGACTTTCTGCAGTAGTAAAAAATCTAGAGGTATAACTGACCTGTGCTTCTAGAACTGTGTGACTAGAACCTGGCAGGAGGGTTGTGTCTCCCCACTCAATATACTGCTTACCTGTGAGATACCAGGAGGCATCCTGCTGCAGTGAGCTGCATCTGAATTCTGCCTGGCCCTGGCCAGGTGAGTGTGGAGGTCACCAGCAGGAAACCCAACAAGAAGGGCAGCAACCGAGTAGTGCCAGGAGACCATAGAGGCAAGGATGCCTCTTGGAGGAAGAGCAGTCCTGTGTTGGTTTGTGTGACCTTGTGCCTCTCTCATTTTGCTGGTGGCTTTTAGGAACGCCAACCTTTGATCCAGCATATTTTTGTGAGTCACTATGACCGCTTCAGTTCTAGCCACTTCAACTTTCATTGTGGGGCGGCTGTGTATACTGAGACTGTGCATACTGAGACTGAGAAAGACAATGGTGTATTTCGGTAATCTCAACCTTGCGGAAGAGGGAGGGAGGAGGGAGAGGTGGGCAAACCATGAGTTTAAACTCAGCCTTGGTGACACAACCCCAAAACAACCCCAACCAAGCAAGCAACCAACAAAAAGCATGGCTTAACTGGACATGTGCTGTGGAGATTCAGTGCACAGGCATTGGGAAGTCACCCGGAGTGTAAGGCAGAGATGTTAATTGGGGATATGGCTTCTGTCTTTCTTTGCAGAGATTGAAAGACCCTGCCAGCTAAGCAGCTTGCTGAGTACTGCCCACCTAAGGCTGCATCCTGTTATTTGTGCTGGATTTCAAAATCACCCTGTGGCTTGGTGAATATCTGGCTGAGGCGATTTAGTGAACTCAGAAAAAAAAAATGTGTTTCATTTTGTCTTGAGGGGAATTTAGATTCTGTCTGCTTGGGTGGTCCCTGTATTTCATTAGTCACTCCAGTAAGTATTGCATGACACTGGCAAAGAAACAAGACACATTACCACCTAGCACATCCTTAAAACCTGGTCAGGCCCATGGAAGCTAGGTTCATAAAAGCAAGCACCAGAACCCGTGTGTATGTATGCTCTCTAAAGACATAGCATACTTATATTACAATGGGTTGCTACTTAAAAAGAAGCATTTTTGGGTGGTGACAACAGGGATTCCATAAAAAGATTAATTTTCAGATCTAATGAGTAAACTTGGGCCTCAACTAGAAAATGTTTCAGATATGTGGCCACTTGGGGGTGCTGTTGAAGGCTGATTCAGCTTCCTAGACATAATTGGACTTGGTCAGGAGATTAACTGCACAGTGTTAAATTGGTTATAGATAAAGCTAAGTAATGTTGCTTAAATCCCCACATGGGGGATTTGACTCACAAAAAAATACTACAAACCAGTTTGTAAAATCTTAAGTGCTGCTTTACAGTAGAAGTATAGTGGAAGTTGGTCACTGATTCCAGGCACACACTTGTAATCTGTTTTATCACTAAATTCAGTCACTGATGGTGGTCTCCTTCCCCTGCCTGACTCACTTCTTTCCCCCTTTACTTTTTTTTGTCTCATTATTTATGTAGCTGAATCCTGTGCTGGGAATTACTGCAAGTAACTGCTAAAGCCAGGAATCTAATCTAATAAGACAAGTTATTTGTAAAAGACCAGCATTATAAGCGGAACAAATTGAGTTTAGATTTAGTTCCAGGCCAAGAAATTGAAGAGTAATGGACAGGCATTTGTTTGAGAAGACAGTTTGTTTTACATGAAATAAACAAAGCCCTTGAAGTTATAGTGCAATTTGCGTTCCTGTTTTCTGTGCACATTTAGTTGGGGATCTGCCACCATGGAAAGGAGCGTGTTGGCTTTGGTCTGAGCCAGGCTCGCTTCTTGGCTGTGCTACTTACCAGCTGTGTGACCTTGGGAAAGTCAATTAACCAGCCCCCAGCTGCAGTGCTTACCAGCATGGCAGTGGGAATTCTGTGGGCTGACATGCACAGGGGCTTTCAGGCATGTTCAGGACACCTATCTGGAACTTCTGTGCAGGAAAAGATGAGGCTTCCTAAGTATATTCTAGGAGGATTTACTTTAGCAACAACAACAACAGCAACAACAACAACAACAACAACAAATGACTATTGGGGTTTAGTGCTGAAATGAACTTGGGAGCCTTGTATTATAGAGATTCAGAGCAGCAGCCTTGGAAGATTACTGGGGCCACTTGCTAGTGGTGTGTTCTGTGTACCCAACGTTCAGGGGCAACATGTAGAGGCAGGGTTCAAACTTTGTCCTTGCTGGAGGGAATGTGTGTGAGGGGGTGAGGGAATGAGCCTTAAGTGGGTTCTAGTTTCTCCACCTTGTTGTTCGGCTTTGGCTAAGTAAATTCTCTGAACCACGTGTGTCACCATTGCTGGCTGAGCAATAAGAGGCCTGAAAGCCCCTGTAGATGTTCTTGGCACAGCCAACTCTCGGGCTGCCGCCCTTGGTCCTTGCACAGAAACTAAGCTCTGTGATACACATCAAGGCTGAGCAAGAAGTGGCCTTGCAGCAGGACTGACATCCTTTCAAAATGGGTCCCGACTTTCCACACTGTCTCCATCCTCTTTCCTCTGCAGCATATGATCTCAGGAGACTCATCCTCGATCCTTGTCTTCACTTATCTCAATACTTGTTCAGAGCATAGAATCCAGGTTTAATTCCCCCTCTGGATTCTAAATTGTTCTTTTCCCAAGCTGGTATTTAGAAGTAAAAACTCACTGTTTCTGCTGTGGATTTTAAAAGTGGATATCAAAGTCTAAGGAGATGTGGTCACTGCTTCTGATTGGCTGCCCTTCCTGCCTTGGAGCTCACACCAGTGAGGTGAGGTGTGAGCAGGGATGGAATGAGATAGAGTCAAGATCCTTGTTGGAGGGGGAATTATTTTGCTGCATGGATTTAATTTAGAACACATTTTACTTTCTGCAGTTAATTTAGCAGAGGAGAAGGCTTAAGCACAGCCTTGACTTCATTTTCGTGCTTCAAGAACACTTGAAGAGGAAAACAACCCTGACTTCTCGACTCTCTTGTCTGTATTTATCATCTTGATGAGTTCTTTTATTAACTGTTGTTGGAACCATGGGATGAGAGCAGCTGCCAAAGAATTAACCCCCCACCCCATAAAACAGTTGTGAAGACCATGTTTTCTGGTCGGGGTACCACTTGGTAGCACCCGCCTTCTCCTATTCTCACCACTCGTACATCTCTAAGCATGCGCTGTGGTCTGATGATGAGTCACTCAAGCCTAGACCAGGACCACTTGCAGCTTGTGGCCTGCGTTTTCAGGCCTGAGAGGCAAGAAGTTCTCATTTAAAAGTTTGTAAATAGGGCAGACACACACACACACAGACACACACACACACACAGACAAACAGACACACACACACACACACACACACACACACACACAGAGCCATGTGACTCAAAGCATATGATCTTCAAAGCCTCAACTATCTACTACTAACTGGCCTTTTCCTGAAAAGTATCACTGCCCTTTCATGTAGAAAACACCAAACAACATTGTGTCTCTAGGACTGTGAGAGTCAGCATGTCTGACTGGGTTAGGGTGTAACTCGGAAGGACCCTTCAAAAGAGTGATTGATACAATTCCCATACTGAAGAAAGTAACCAGCAATAAATCATTATTATTAAAAAGTACCACCAAGTTCTGAACTCACATCTCTCCCTTGCACATACCCTCTCTCTTATACAAACTTCTGTCTTGCATACACCCTCCTCTCCTTTGCATACCTTTTCTCTCACACATACTCTCCATTCCCTTGGACACACCCTCTCTCTTGCACACACCTTCCTCTCCCTTGCACACACTCTCTTTCTTGCACACACCCTCTCCCTTGCACACACTCTCCCCCTTGCACACCTTCCTCTCCCTTATACACACCCTCTCCCTCTCTCCCTTCCTCTTATTCCTTTTTTAATGTCCAGATCCAGATGATCTAGGAAGCTTACAGTTGACATGAATCTGAAGTCATAATTAATTGTTCGAGCTCTAAGTTTCTATTTTTATCACTTGACATGTGTTAATTACTGGGATTTCTTCATTGTGATTTTTTTTTTTTTTGTCACAGTGCTGACCCAATAAGCTGACAGGAGGCATTTCTTTCCACCGTCTTTTCTGTAAGGCTTTGTCCAGTGCTGGTGTTACTGTCTATACATGTGTGGTAGAATTCCTAGTGAAGTCATCTGGGCCTGGAGTTTTCTTTGTTTGGAGATGTTTAAACTATACACTCTATTTCTTTAACAGATGCAGGGTTATTCATATTATTTGTTTCAGTTTGAGTGGGCTTTTGCTGCTGTTTTCTTCAAGGAATTTATTAATTTACTGGCATAAAATTGGCTCCTGGTGCCTCTGGGATGCGATGCTTTCGCTCATCCCCAGTGGTCACCTTCCTTTCCTTTGTCAGCTTTGCTGGTACGTACCCATCTTTCTTCAGAAATGCCGAGCTCTTGGGACCATCAGTCTTAAGAATTCATTTTTTGTTCTCAGTTTTACTGGTGTCTGCTTATCACTGTTTTCTTTCTGCTTTCTCTCTCTCTCCTAATAAGGTAGAGGTTATGTCATTGATTGAAACCACTCTGATTCGAACCTACACATCTAATATCAAAAGTTTATCTTGAAGCATTATTTTTGCTCCAGCTCAAACATTTCTACAAGCTGTGTTGTCATTTTTATTCAATTTAAAATGTGTTTCAATTCTCTATGGCTTCCTCTTTGGCCCACAGGATATCTAAAAGTATGTTGTTTAACTCCCAAGTATTTGAGGATGTCTTCATATTTTTACTACTGGAGTCTAGGTAAATTTTCTTATAGTTATTGAATATGCTTTATATGGTTTCAATAGTTGAAGGTGTTTTTTATGGTCTACGTTGCAATCTGTCTTGGTAGATGTACCATCTACACCTGGAAGAAGAGTGTTGGTTTAGTTGGTTGACATGTTCTGGAATGTGGAAGGGGAACTTGTCTAGTGGAGCTGTGAAGGTGTTCTATCCCCAACTGGATTTTATGTATCCTGGTTCTGTTTATTAGTGAGAGTGGAGTGTTTAAATATTAATGGAATAGTTCACATGTCAATTTCTCCTTTCTGTTCAGACTTCACTTTTCCAAGTCTTCTTTTTAGATATTTATGTATTCAGGATTGTAATATCTTCTCTGGAGTACATTGAAGGGTTATGAAATAATCCTATATGTTACCAATTACCTTCATTCTCTGTCCTGTGCTTCAGGTGATGTGAATGCAGTCATCCTAATTTTCTTTTGATTAGTATTTCCAAGTTGTATCATTTTTCAAAATTGTATTTTTAATTGATTATCCTTATACTTTTTATGCAGCGCATCATTGGATCTTGCTTTTGTAACTGAAATCTTCACTTTTACTTGTAGGTGTGTAAGCAGTACATTTTACATACTTCATGCAATGAGTAGGGTTAGCTTTCTGACTTCTTAGTTGTTTAAATTTATCCTATCTTCTCTGGTTCCCTTTCTCAGTGTTGAATTATAATTGAATATTTCTGATTCCATTGGATTTCCACTGAGGTAATTAATTATACCTTCATCCCATTGTTCTTAGCAATTTGTTACAGTTTGCCTTTGAAAGATTTTATGTCATTGTATGTGTAGTGATAAAAATCCTACTTACAAAGGCATCTGCCTCACCCTCATATCCTTTGTATTATTTGTGGTATATTTGCTGAATAAAATGGATTGTTAGGTGTAGTAGGATAGGCCCATAGGATTGAGGAAATTGGCTCAGACCAGTTGCCAAGGCATACACATAATGTACTCCTTATGAGCCAACCTGGAGTCTGACTGAGGGCCTAGTAATAGGAGCTGCTGTCAGAGCTCCTGATCATGCCCAGCCAATGAGGGATGACCACATAGAGTGGGTGCTGGAAGGAGGGTATATAAGGCCTTCCCTGTTATTGACTAAAGGAGTTTGTTGTTTGTCTTCAACAAACTTCAGGTGTCTGTGCTGTTGATGCCATACCTTGCCCCCCCCCCCCACACACACCCAAGAGAGCCGTTAGAATCCAAGCAACAGTTAGGGGCCTGGAAAAGTCCCACAAAAGACCACCATCCATGTATGTAATCAACAAGAGCATTTGTATTCTAGCATGCTGGGGCCTGCCATCCCATAGAAAGACAAGATGGAGAGGACCCCAAGAGTAGACTCCTTTTAAGCAAAGTCAAGGGGAATTCCTAGGGCAGTTAGGTCATTTGATCTATAATTGGCTTAAGCAAGTGGCAATTATGTTAGTACATTCCTAATTGGCTAGGACTAGCAAGGGCTAGCTAAGACTATAGCTTTTCCATTTGGGGGCAGGCCTGTACAAGTCCCAGGCTTTGTCCTTATTTGGTTATTACCTTGAGCTGCTGTAGGGCTATGGGGGGCTGGCTCAGGCATAGTATACCTTGAGCTGCTGTTGGGGGCATTAAAGATTGATTGTCTTTTGTTCGTGGCTTCCTCAGAAATGGCATGCTCAGTTTCAAGAAGCAGGAACTGAGGCCTAATTCTTAATTGAGTTATTTGGAGACTGTCTTGATATTTGCCTGGACTTCCATTCCCCACTTAAGTAGTACATCATCTCAAATCTTGGAGATGTTTCTTCTAGGTTTACAGGGTTGTAGGGCTGCTGGGGGCTACAAATATCCTGCCCAGCTGTTAAAAGTAATAGGGGGAATCCTAGCAGGTACAGACTAGGGAGGAGGACAAACATAGTTATTATTCAGCCTACTTAGCTGGTTCAGTGACTTTCTGAGTTCTCAATTTGAGAGGGTCCTGCAGGTGGGCAATGGCCCTCCAAAGTCCAGTGTTGGCTTCTTCTGGGGCATAGTGCTCAGGGTCAGCATTGTGGATGTACAGGCTTCACATGGGAATGGTGAATTCAGGTGGGGACCCTGTACACTTTAACAGCTGTGGGTGTAGTCAGCATGACAGCATGGGATCCCTTCCAGCCAGGCTCTAAGGAGTCTTTCTGATGTCATTTGATGACTACTAGTTCTCCTGGCTAGAACCCATGGGACAGTGGAGGTGGTTCCTTCTCGTAGACTGTGTGCAGCTGGGGCCAGAGATGTTTCTGCACCTGAGAGAGAACTTATAGGGAGGAGAAAAACTTTTGGTCATCAAATTTAGCTAACAATTCCGTGTAGACAAATTTCTAAACAGTCTTATTAAATAAGAAACACAGAGCCAAATACAGGGGTGAAAGCCATAGAGATCAGAGAAGTAGTAAGAGCCACCAGCGAACCTTAGCTTGCTGTGTTGCTCACCACGCTGCTGTAGATTCCCAAGCGAGAGAACTTCTTCCTGTTTAACCTGTGCCTTTGTTGCCTTGCTGTTCTGCCTTCTCATTGGCTCTTAGTCCAGCTGTAAGGATCCTGCTCTTACTCTTCCAGGTTTATGCCTTTCATCATCACCGGGCGACTGCGTCCTCACCTTAAAAAGCTACACATGGACCCCCACACTCTCTCTCTGCACCTCTCTGTGCCTCTCTTTCTGTTTCCTCTCTGCCAGACCTGGCTTCTCCGTCCTATCCCCTCTTCTTTCTAATAAAGCCCATTCTAACTCTGGTAACCATGGCTCATGACTCTTCCGTCGAACAACCAGCTCCATTTATCCTTTCACTAGCTACCTCACTTCCTTGTCACTGCCTGTCTATACAGACTTCCAGGTCTCTATGGTCGGTACTGGGATTAAAGGCGTGTATCACCATGCTTGGCTGTTCCCTAGTGTGTCCTTGAACACACAGACACTCTGCTTGCCTGCGACTGAATTAAAGGTATGTGCTACCACTGCCTAACTTTTGTTTATGGCTAGCTATGTCCTCTGATCTCCAGGCAAACTTTATTTATTAACATACAAATAAAATATCACCACAATTCTGCCTTAAAGTTAGGCAGAATGGGTGGATGTCTGACATATGTGATTTCAAATGGGGTTAGGCTCAAAGTATAGGGGGAATTACAAACCCGGTAAAGAGCAAAAGGAAGGACAGAAACCCAGTCACCATCAGTCTCAAGAGTTAATTTAGTTAAGATCTCCTTAGGGGTCTGATTCATTCATTCTATCTGGCCAGAACTCTGGGGATGGTATGTACAGTGAAGTTTCTAATTAGTCCCCATTACCTTGACTAGCTTCTGTATTACCTGAGAGGTGAATGCAGGCCCATTGTCTGAGTCTAAGAGCCCTGGAAGGCCATGCCTTGGGATAATTTCTTCCAGTAGCTTCTTGACTACTGTTGCAGCTGTCTCGTTTGGTTGGAAAGGCTTCAGTCCATCCTAAAAAAGTATATATGAAAACTAATAAGTATTTGTAACCATACAGGCCTGGTTTTGCCTCAGTGAAGTCCATTTCCCAGTTGGCTCCTGATTGGGTCCCTCTTTCCCAGTGCCCCATTCTCATGACTCCATTTTTTGTGTTCAAGAGCCTGAATGTGAGACTTCAGCCTATGGCCTCTACTGTCTTAAATTTAAGGCAAAAAACCTTGAGGTGTACTCTCCTTAGAAGATCTTGTATCTTCTTCTCTCTCAGGTGAGTACTCTGATGTCTCTGCCACATGAGTTGAGGGGCAAAGTCTGATGGGTGAATGATCCATTCATCTGGGGTCTTGAACCATACTTTCTCTTTGTAGGCATTTGTACATGTGTAGATCCTCTGAAGCTCTTGATCAGTGTAAGCTGGAAACTCTGGCAGCATAGGTGCTACCAGCTTTGGTGGTGAAGCCAGCATAACGGCTACTTTCTGGAGGGCAATCTCTTTTGCTGTTGCATCTGCCCAGTTGTTTCCCCTTGAGCTGGGGTCCTCTCCTTTTTGATGTACTGAACAGTGCATAACAGCTATTTCTTTGAGCAGCCATATGGCCTATAGGGAGTCTAAAATCTTCTGTTTGTTTCTAATAGTCTTTTTTTCAATGGTTTATAACTTTCTTTTCCTGTAGATGGTGCCATGAACATGTACTGTGGCAAATGCGGATCAACTATCAGTATAGATATTAACTCTCTTATCTTTTCCCAGTTGCAATGCCTTGGTCAAAGCTATCAGTTCTGCCCTTTGTGCTGATGTCCCAGGAGGAAGGGCCTCTACCCACATAATCTCATCCTCAGTAGTGACTGCTGCCCCTGCATATCTGGTACCATCCTTAATGAAACTACTGCCATCAGTATATCATGTTACCCCAGCCCTCATCAGAAAGATGTCCTTGAGGTCCAGTCTGATTCCGTAGAGATGACTCAAGATGATGACACAGTTGTGGAGAGGTTTATCCAAGTCATGATCTGGAAGCAGGGTGGCAGGGTTCAAGGCACTGTTGCTAGTGAACTGGATTCTAGGTGGATTTAAGAGAAGAGCTTGATAATGAGTTAGCTGGGCATTAATTAGCCGTCTATCAAGAGGGTGTTTAACAACCCCCTTAATAGCATGGGGAGTTGTCACCTTTAAGATTTGTCCCAAAGTCAGTTTATCTGATTCTTTAACTAGTAGGACTGTTGCCACTATTATGTGAAGACAAGAAGGCCATCCAATGGTTACTAGGTCCAGTATTTTTGATAAGTAGACCACCAGACTCTTCTATGGACCAAAGGTTTGCATCAGTACACCTTTGGCAACTCCCTTTTTCTCATCTACATAGAGGTGGAAGGGTTTGATGATATCTGGTAGTGGTGCATTTAGCAGGGCCACCTTAATTTTATCAAAGGCTTTTTCTATCTGCAGAGTCCAGTCAAAGGGAGCTGTCTCCCCTCTTGTGGCCTCATATAGGGTCCATGCCAATTTGGAAAACCTGGGTATCCAGAGTCTACAGAAACCAGCAGATCCCAGGAATTCTCTCACCTCTCATCAGTTGTTGGGCCTAGGGATCCTCAGGATGGTCTCTTTCCTTGCTGTTAATAGGCATCTCTTGCCCACCTTGAGTATGTATCCTAGATAAATTACCTCAGATTGGCATAGATGAGCTTTGTTTGCTGACACCCAATAACCCAGATCTCCCACAGTTTTGAGTAGTTCCTTAGTGGCAGCTTTGCAAGTGTCCATGGTATCGTCTACTGTTGGAGATCATCCATATACTGCAATAGGCTGATATTAGGGTGGGTTTGTTGGTACTCACCCAAGTCCTCATGGAAAGCTTCATCAAAGATGGTAGGAGAATTTTCGAATTCTTGGGACAGGTGTGTCCACATCAGTTGTCCATTGAATCCATCTTCTGGGTCTGTCCACTCAAAAGTGAACAAGGACTGCCTGGCTAGGGCCAATGGCAGGCTGAAGAAAGCATCCTTGAGATTCAATACAGTATAGACAGTCTTTTCCAGGGGCAAGATCCTAAGAAGTGTATAAGGATTAGGCACTGTGGGGTGAATGTCTTCCATCCATTTGTTAACTTCTCTGAGATCTTGCACTGGTCAGTAGTCATTAGAGTTGGACTTTTTAATAGATAACAGAGGCATATTCCAGGATGACTGGCAGGGAACCAGGATACTCAGGTCCCTGAGGGGTTTGATGTGAGGGGTAATTCCCAGTTTTGCCTCCCTGGGCATTGGGTATTGTCTGATGTGTGTTGGCATTGTGTCAGCTTTTACCTGTACCAGTATGGGTGGCCTGTGCATTGCCAGCCTAGATCCTCCAGTTTCTGCCCAGGCCTGGGGAAATTAGGTTAGTGATTCTTATAGTAGGCCTCCATTTTCTTTTTGATTTGGGGGTCTTGTAAACAACTTATATTCATCTATGAGTGACATTATGAGCATGTGTAGTGCCTCCCTCTTTTGATCAGGCACTGATATTCCAGCCCAGTCACAATGGATATGGCTCCCATCTTGATTAATAAGTTTTGTCCCAGCAGTAGGTATGGTCATTCAGGGATGACCATGAAAGAGTGGGTTACCTGGCCCTTTCCTATGTCTACTGATCTATTGACTACCCAGAGTTCTGCCTTACCATCTACAAAACCTCTGTCTTCCTCTCTTCTTTCTGGCCTTGCCATTCTGTCTGCTCTACAGAAAATGCCTGCCCTTTCTTTTCCTGGTCATATGGTTCTCTGCCTCCTCGGGAATGTTGTTCTACCTTCCACCTTGATACGTAAAAACCTCTTTTGTTCTCAGTCAATTGCTCTGGAGAGCTGCTAGGCCTTGAGGCAGAGGGATTGTCTGAGCTTCATTTGCATAAGAAGCAAAACTATGTATCTCCAGTCAGCTTGTCTCCTAGGCTCAGTGGGGGAGTTAGTTACCTAGAAGTTCAGCAGGTATGGAAATATTTGGGCACATAAGAATTCCACAGTAGAAGACAGCTGAAATATTGAAAGCTGGATAGCACCAAATATTCATAATAAATGGCTTGCCTTTTGATAGACTCTTGGTTGGTCAAAGTATAGCTTTAATACACAGCTGAATCTCTATGATATATTCTTGTGGCTTGCCACACTGATCTTTGGATAGACCATGAGTACTGGTTCATCCCTGTGTCCCCTTGTACCAAGGATTGCTTTTGGGACATTTGTCCCAGGGGTTGTTTCAGGATAGAGTGCTGTGCTCTGGTGTCTACCAGACCATATTGGTCTCCTTGTAAATTGGGCTTATTTCTTGGCCTTGTCGTTAGGCTTTTCCCTCCTTGTTTTTAGCTTACAAAAGCCAGTTTCCTTGCCTGCCTCTTAGCTTCAGGGACACCTGATGCAGCCTAGAGGACCGTAGTGAGTCCTTGAGTTTGCTTTAGCTTCAGGGACACCTGATGCAGCCTAGAGGACCGTAGTGAGTCCTTGAGTTTGCTTATCTACAGCTTTTGTTAGTCCTTTGGTCTGTCTATCTTCTGCGGTCTCTCTGTTATTGATCACTTTTTCTGCAACTGCAATCAGTTCAGCCAATCCCTTACCTTCAAAACCTTCCAGTCTTTGTAACTCATGGAGGATATCTGGAACTCACTGGTTGACAAAAGCCATGCTCACTGCAGATCTATTCTCTAGCACTTCTGGATCCAAGGGTGATAGGTCTTGTAGGCTTCTATCAATCTCTTCAGAAAGGCTCATGCATTTCCACAGGCTCTTGGCCTACCTGACTTACTTTAGACAAATTTGTGGGCTGCCTTGTAGCAGCCCAGAGACAGCCCCTTAGATTCCAACTGTAGACTTTTAGTTTCTCCCTACCCTCTTCTGTATTGAAGTCAGGTTGTGTCAGGGGGAAACCAGCATTTATGAAGTCTGCATTGGCAGTTGGCCTTCCAACTGGGCCCAGAACAAATTTCTAGTCCTCTGCCATGATCTGTTCCTTCTCCTCAGTGGTGAAGAGGACCTGAAGTGCTGGTAACAATCATCCCATGTTGGTTGGTGAGTAAAAAGAACAGAATCTGACAAGTCAATTAGCCTTGCAGGCTTCTCAGAAAGTTTAGGGTTCTGCATCTACCAATTATATAAATCACTAGTGGCCATTTGACCAATTGTTGCCTGCCATTAGCATCAGGTGGGCCCATAGCATGTAGTGGGAGGGCCATGGAGTCAGTCTTAGCTAGTGGTTCCTTCTTTTAAGCCCTAGCATGCATCTGTGGAGTACTCTTCAATCTCCCTTCCCCCCTCATTGCCATCCCTCTGGTCTCCCCTTTAGCCTTCTCTCCTCCTCCAGTCCCTCCTCCTGAGCCATTTGGGGGTAGGAGGTTGGGGCTAAGAATTCCTCCTCCAAGTCTTTTGTAGATAGAAGGATGAGATACAATGGTGCTGAAGGCTTGCCTTCTCCATTTGATTTCTTCTCAATGGCCACTATCATAACCATCCTGGTGGAGGAGGAAAGGATTTCACCCACTTAGGGATCTTCTCTATAAGGAACTGCTGAGTGGTTATGTAGGGGACCTGATCAGTATGATTCACATACTACATTCTTGACTTGATAGATGGTTGGGAGGTTGAAGGTCCCCTCCTTTGGCCATCTCACATCAAGTGTGGTCATTTATTCTTGTAAAAAATGGAGAGTTTACCTGATAAGGTTGGGCCTGGAAGTCCTTGAAGTCCAACAGGATGATAAGGAGAGTTGGGACAAAGGCAACTTGCCCCATCTTCTCTAAAACAAGAAAGGAGGTTAATAGACAAAAACAGACAACAGCATAGATAAACAATTATCTGTATGATGCTTCTAACAAAACAAATTTTTCTTTCCTGTGGAAACAAAAGCATACTTTTTCCCAAGCATGGTATATCTTTGACTTTTATTTTGAAATTAACACCTTTTAAAGGTATATAAGCTTGTTTAATTCAGTGGTTCCTTAGGCAGCATCAGGACAGGAAAGGGTTAAGGTGGCCAGCTGTGGCAAGGACCTTGGTGTCATTATAAAGTTGTAAATTATATCAACAGTGAAGAACTTGGTTTAGGAAAGAAGGGAGAGGGAGTGGTGCTGACTGCCAGAGTGCCTGGCTGTCAGTATTCCTGTGGAAAAAAATTATTAACTCTGTCCAGCATTAGAAATTCTGGTCAGGTTCCCTTGTCCTTGTGAGAGCTGTGGCTGGCTATCTTGCCACTGTAACTTAACAATTGCAGGCAGTGATCCCCAGAGCAAGGGAGTGACAGAAGGAGGCAGTTAAAGTCCTAGAAACAATCCAGTAAAATGCTTGTGTGTGTGTGTGTGTGTGTGTGTGAGGTTGTTTGCCTCTTCCCTTCCAGTAAAATCAAAAAGGTTAGAAGACAGCAACAAATAAGAATGACACAGGCTGGGTGGTGGTGGCGCACGCCTTTAATCCCAGCACTCGGGAGGCAGAGGCAGGCGGATCTCTGTGAGTTTGAGGCCAGCCTGGGCTACCAAGTGAGTTCCAGGAAAGGCGCAAAGCTACACAGAGAAACCCTGTCTCGAAAAACCAAAAAAAAAAAAAAAAATTTTGGCCTGGGCAGGCGTCTCCATGACGGGTAAGGTGACCAGCTGACATCTCACGCAACCCAAGTCAGAAGCTCATTTTTTTAATAAAAGGGGGACCTGTAGGGCCCTGGCCCCCGTTTTGGTAACTGTTGCCTTGCTTGCGGACCTTGACCTTGCTATTCTCCCTATGCTAATTCCCTGCCGGGTTCCACCCTCGTGAATGCTTAAGGGAAGTTCCTTGCCTGGTACCCTAAATAATGGGCGTTAACAGATTAGAAGCAAGATTGTAAAACATCAGTAGCGAACTTCTGCCCTCCGGGGTCCTCCCATTGTGCTGTAAGCCTGTATTTAAGACCTCCTCCCCCCTTAAATAAATGACATTCAGCATTTAATATATCTATATATATATATATATATATATATACATTATATATATATAATTGAATGAATACTGTGAATGTAATCTATGAATACCACAAATGTGATTAATATCATGAGTGTAATTAATGAATATCATGAGTGTAATTTAAAAAATAAATAAATGAAGTAAAAAAAAAAACAAAAACAAAAAACAAACAAACAAACAAAAAGAATGACACAGACAACCAGGTTCCAGCACACTAGAATTGGAATGACAGCCTCTCTTGCTGTTAGTGAGTCCTGTCCATCATATGGCCTATCTTGCTGTTATGCAAGCTCTATTCAGCAGGAGCTACCTGCAAATCCCAGTTCAACCAGGGGGACCTTCTATCTCTTACAGATACAGGTAAGTCAGAGATGTCTCTCAACCCACATGGCATGAATGCCAAAAGTGCATCCACTTGTTATACTCTGGATCAGAATCAGTTAGCTTGAACTTCCCAGAGACATGAATGTTAGGATTCCGGCCACTCCTCCAGCTCTATGACCACACACGCACAGTTCAGTAAGTAAGGGGCCTTATGTCCTACGTAATTCGTGCACTGTGTGATTGTGCAATGCGCACAGCATGGTCATGCAATCTGCACATACTTGGCGTAGCTCCATAAGCCCACATGCACATGTGCAGGGGAATCCTTAAAAAGCCAGTCACAATCACAGACTCCTCCCTTCTTCTGCTCTCTCCTCCTCCCCCCCTCTCCCTTCTCCTCATGTGTCTTTCCAACAGGTCAGGGTACCCTCTCTTCTGTCCCCCGCCTCCTCCTAATAAAGCTCTGATACTGGGTTTTGTCCTGCCTCATGACCTTTCCTCACAGAGTAAAAGTGCCGCGTTTAAAACCAACAATGAACACATGAAACAGAAAAGTAACATTGTAACAATCAGAACACAGAGCAAGACAAAGAGACAAAGAGTGCTCCTTCACTAATTCACCAGCCAGGTTATCAGACAAATGCTCACATGTCAGCAGTCTGGAGAGGACAGTCACGGCCAATGCACCATATGTTAGGGTCCTGGAGAAGTCCCACAAAAGACTGCCATCCATGTATGCAATCAACAAGAGCATTTGTATTCTAGCATGCTGGGGCCTGCATCCCATATAAAGGCAAGATGGCGAAGATCTGAGAAGGGACGTGTGGGCTCCTTTAATGCATAGTCAAGGGGAATTCTTAGGGCAGTTAGGTCATTTGATCTATGATTGGCTTAAGCAAGTGGCAATTATGTTAGTACATTCCTAATTGGCTAAGGCTAGCAAGGGCTGGCTGAGACTATAGCTTTTCCATTTGGGGGCAGGCCTGTACAAGTCCCAGGCTTTGTCCTTATTTGGTTATTATCTTGAGCTGCCTCTGTGAAGCTGGGGGTGCGGGACTGGCTCAGGCCTAGTATATCTTGAGCTGCTGTCAGGAGTATTAAAGATTGATTGTCTTTTGTTTGTGGCTTCTTCAGAAATGGCATGCTTAATTTCAAGGAGCAGGAACTGAGACCTAATTCTTAACTGAGTTATTTGGAGCCTGTCTTGATATTTGCCTGGTTTTCTCTTGAATCATCAGTTCTGAAGAAATTTTTACAAAATTTTCTATATTCTGGTGTGCTTGGTGCATGCCCGTGGTGTTTAGCTGTTTTCTGTCTTGTGTGGTTTTTTTCAGTTAGTTAAAGACATTTGGTCAGATTCAGATATGATTTTTATGACATTTACTTCAATCTGGAGGCATTAAAAGCCCAATTTTTTTTATTTTACTATGCTAACAGTCATTAGATATTATTGCTTGTTCATTATTTTATTAAAGGTATTCAAAATGGTATTGCCTCAATTCTGCTATCTCCTCTACTTTATTAGCTGGAGTGTGTGTATACAGACAGCCTTTAATTAATTTGATTACCCAGTTCAGAGTATATATAGAAAGGCAACTGAAATATTTAGTATTTTCTTTAACTTTCCAGTTTTCAAAGTTTTTATTTTAGATTTCTCCAAAGGTGAGTAATAAGTTTTTTTATATCACTATGAATTTATGGATTTAAAAATTCTATAACATTCAATCTGTATTTTTATGTATGTTGAAATTTCTACTTGGCTTCTAAACTTTTCAGATGAAAATTCAGTGTCCTTCAGGAATACTTCCTGTGTGAGCTCTGATTTCTTCTTGTTCATTGCCTGTCAACAGATTTGGAATGAATCTGTCATTTCCCCAAGAAACTTTGGCTCTTTTTGATGCATATAGAATTTAGTAATCAGATTGGTGAATGCCTTAACTGTCATCATAGAGCCTTCATCTAATAACTGATGGAAGCAGATGCAGAGATCCACAGCCAAGCATCAGGCTGAGCTCCAGGAGTCCAGTCAAAGAGGGAAGAGGGATTCTATGAGCAAAGGACATCAAGATCATGATGGGGAAACCTACAGAGACAACAGAACCAAGCTAGTGGGAACTCATGAACTTTAGACCAACTACTGTGGAGCATACATGGGACTGGGCTAGGCCCTCTGCATAATTGAGACAATTGTATAGCTTGGTCTGTTTAAGGGGCCCCTGGCAGTGGGATCAGGATCCATCCCTGGTATATGAGCTGGCTTTTTGGAGCCCATTATCTATGGTGGGACACTTTGCTCACTCTTGATGCAAGAGGGAGGGCTTGGATCTGCCTCAACTGAATGTACCAGGCTTTGTTGACTCCCTATGGAGTCCCTCAAAGGAGGGGAGGGGGATAGGATGGAGGGAAGGTTCCAGGGAAGTAGGAGGAGGGATTAGAGGGGGATCTGTGGTTGGTACGTAAAATGCATATTTTTTTTAATAAAAAAAAGACTTTGGAGACACCATCTAGTTGTCATGGATATCTGAAGTTAAATTCTTAAAGATATTATTACCAATATGACTTTAAAAGTTTGATGTTTTTTTTATGACTATCTTTCACTAGGTTGGGGAAACCATCTGCTCCTCACTGGGGGCTTTTATGACATTATAGTGTTGGATTTTCTACATCTATTCAGTTGCTCATGTATTTTTTGTCTTTTATCTGTTAACGCTGCATAGTACATTAAAATTTGCATGTTAAGCTAACCTTGTACTTTACTGGTAAGTCCTCTTGATCATGGGGAATTATAGTGAATGGTCCTTCTCTCATATCACTGGATTCAAGTGTATGTTTTTACTGTGTTTAAGTTCCGGAAAGTCATTGTCCTGCTCCTTTCTTCTAGGGTGACTTCTTTACACTGAACATTGAAACAATTCTGACTGGCAGATGAGAAGTTAGGACAGCTTTTCTCTTCTCTTGACTTCAGAAAAGGTGTTAATGATTAGAGCATGTTCTTTAAAAGTTTGGTAGAATTTAATGGTGAAACCATCTGGGGTTGGGCTTTCTTTAAAGTATTTAAATTACTAATCCTATATTTTATATGCTAAAAATCCTTTTATATATTTTATATTTTCTTGAATATGTTTTGATAATTTGTGTCTATAACAGTTTTCCTGACTTATTAATGGAAATCCTTAGCATTCTCCTGTAATCTTTATTGTGGGTAATGAGATTTCTTAATTTAAGTGTCTATTAACTTCATTAATCCCAGTCTTCTATTTTTATTCTTAGCCAGTCTAGCTAAATTGATCAGATTTGTTATTCTTTCTAGCTACCAACATTGGTTTTGCTATTTTCCCTTCTTGACTTCACAGTTCCATTTTCATCTTTGCCTCCTTTCTGTTCCTTCTCTTAAGGCATTTTCTTTTCATCCTACAGTCTTTTTAAGATAGAAGTTTACAGTGTTGATTTGGGGTCTTTGTCGTATAGGATCTGCAGTTGCAGCCTGTGCAGTGACCACTGCTTTGGCTGTACCTGTGCTACATTTGGTTTTGATTTCTTTCTCCTGAGAGCCCTGGATCAACCACATAATTTGTCCTGGTGGGACAAATTCAAGTTAGAGTTTTAGAACATTTTATTTTTGGAAAGAAATTAATCTTACTTCTTCTAATGGATGGATGTTTATTTCAAGATACTGCTATAGCACTTTTAATACTTCAATATTTTAATTCTTAATGCTTTGCCATTAGTACCTCATGTGGGGAGATGTGGACATTGGCATCACACCCACCAATCCACTGTTGTCTAGTTATAAGCCATTGGTGACTGTTCTGCTCAAAGTGTACTACCTTCTTGGCAAAGCATTCTTAGCAGGTTATGATTCCCTCCCACTCATTTGGCTTCTTACTCTTTTCAGTATGTTGTGATGCTGGGCTAACCCTAGTCCTGGTTTTTCTGTGTCCCCTCTTAGCACTGACTCCTACTGAAATAAATGCAAAGCCAAGTGCAAGATCTTAAGAAGAGTTTGTTGTGGATTAATTTAGTTTCTGCATACTTCAGAGCTGTGACCATCAAAAACTTCTTAGTAACAAAATCCATGTTTTGATTTTGTTTTAGTGTGTTTAAGAACAAATGTCCATGGAAAATTGTTCAACTGGGTACATCAAGACAATGGAGAATTTAGTAATTAATGCATCTCATTAGCTTTAATTTAATTTATTCCCAGTATCTTTAATTTGTAATTTTCCTTCATTTGTCCTGTTGTTTATTTATAACAATGTTGTTTAGTTTCCACATATGTATGTGTTACCAAAGTTTCTACTACTTCTTGAATATTATTAAGAACCAGCCTTAATCTTCTTCCCAGAGGCTCAGAAGAGAAGCTACGAATGGCACAAATTATTTTCTGGAATAGAATCTAAGTACACTGAGCTCTTAGTCCATCTACTTTATTCCTCTGGAATAAAATTCTATCTACACAGCTTCAGTTCTGTTCTCATGCCTAGCTCCTTTCCTGCCTGATTTCTCTCTACATTTATCTGCTGTCCCCTCTAAGTTCTGTCTTATTCTCTCCTCTTAGTTCTGCCCCATCTTGGTCTTTCTCATCTCATTCTTCCCCATCTGGTTCTTTCTTATCTTCCATCTCATTCTTCTAGTTCTCCATCTAGTTCTTCAGTCCAAATCCTCCTTAAGTCTCTGTGGTTTACAGTTATAGCCCCATGCAATAGCAGTGCTCTAGCTAAAGCAAGGTCACCAGGCTTGAATTCTTACAGGGTCATAAAGGCAGACAAGAGTTTCCTTCAGGCAGTGACCTTCAGGCTTTCTTTTACAACGCAAAAGGGGAGTGGTAAAGGAGGAGGTCAACTAAGAGCTAAAATTGGCTAGTATATCAGAAAAAGGGAATTTATATGCTTGAACTACATTCCTAGAGGTGGTTAGGTAAATGTTAGGAGTCTATAATGTTAGTATAAATATCACTAAGGCTGTATAAGAAAGGAGGGTCTGAGCTTAATTTGCGTTAATTCAGGAGATTGTTTGGCCTTGGATGCTTGATAGGTATTTTGGATAAAATACACTGTTATGAGTTCTTGGAAGCATACATAGCATACAAGGAAATCATTGCAGGAATTGGCTAATATGTGTACAAATCTAAAGTATCACCAAGACTTATGGCTTGACCTTTTGAAAAGTCCTTGACCTTTCCAAGTAGTAGCTTTTGTGATAGTAGCTGAATTCCATTACATTTTCCTGCAGCTTGCAGCAGTTACTGGTTTCCAGTTTAACTCTCTTGGTTTTATCACTCATGCTTTGTATTGGTTTGGCAGACCTTCTGTTGACCTACCACTCTGTTGATGAGCTTTCAATTTAATGGTTCATCATGTAATTGTTTTTCTAATATAAACAAATAAATATTGAATTATCAAATATAGGCTATCATAACACCATGTTATAGGCTGGGTAGCATAAAGAACTAAAACTTTATTTCTCCAGGGAGCTAGGAAGCCCATGTGATGGTTAATTTTGATTGGTAGCTTGATTAGATTAAGAAATACCCAGGAAGGTGTCTTAATTATGGTTTCTAATACTTCAATGAAATACCATGACCAAAAAGCAACTTGGGAAGGAAAGGGTTTATTTGGCTTATACTTCCATATGACTGTTCATCCCTGAAGGAAGTCTGGATAGGAACTCAAACTGGAAAGGAACCTGAAGTCATGAAATGGCCATGGAGGGGTGCAACTTATTGGCTTGCTCCTCATTGCTTGCTCATTCTCCATTCTTATAGAACCCAGAACACCAGCACAGGTATTGCATCACCCACAATGAGCTGGGCCCTCCCACATCAATCACTAATTAAGAAAATGCCTTACAGATTTGCCTACAGCCCAATCTTAATGAGGCATTTTTCTCAATTGAGGGTCACCCTTTCAGATAATGGTAGCTTGTGTCAGTTGACCTAAGACTAGCCAGCACAGATGGAGGTAAAGCATACCTGGGTGTGTCTGTGAGGGTATTCCCAGAGAGAATGACCTGCCATTCATGTGGGGGACACCATCCCCTATGCTGAAGACCCAGATAGAAGAACTAAAAGGGAAAGAGGAAAGCTAGAATGCAGGCCATCATTTCTGCTTCTTGTCTACCATGACTTGAGTGGCCCTGCTCTAACACACCATTTCCACCACCACAGAGAGACACCCTTGAAACCGTGAGCTGAAGTAATTCTTTCCCTTTTGTTCTATCAGGTATTTCGGTGATGGTGATGAAATAGCAACTAATATAGTCTATTACCAAGGTGATGAAAAGTTAGAGGTGGTGGGCGTTTTGTGGCCTTCAGTGAGCCACCTTGCTGCATCCTCAAATGGCAATGAGAAACCTGGGAGACTCCTCCTGTTCTTGCTCTAGCCCCATTGGGATAGGAACCAGCCCTTATGACTTCATTTATGCATTATCACTTCTTCATAGACCCTCTAGATGTGGTTAGAGTATGCAGGGGAGTTGTCAGCATATGAATTAAGGGAGAGGCATATACATTTGTATTAGTCAGAGTTCCCTAAAGGCACAGAACCTATTGAGTGAATATATATATGATTTTTTTGAATGACTTATAGGCTGCAGTCCAACTAATCCAACAATGGCTAGCTGTAAACAGAAAGTCCAAGAATCTAAAGGTTCCTCAGTCCCACAAGGCTGAGTGTCTCAGTTGGCCTTCTGTATATACTAGAATCCTGAAGAAGTTGGCTTCAATGCCAGTGAAGGAATGGATGTGCTGGCAAGGTGAGGACAAGCAGGCAAATAGCCTGAGCTTCTTTCTTCTATGTCCTTATATAGACTTCTAGCAGAAGGTATGTCTTCCCTCCTCAAGATTTGAATTAAAGACATGTGTCTTCCCACCTCATGATGTAAATTAAAGGCCTGTGTCTTCCAGCTTTAAGATTCAGATCAAAGGCATATGTCTTCTTGCCTCAAGATTCAGATCAAAGATGTGTGTCTTCCTACCTCAAATGTCTGGACTAGAAGTGGATTTATCTGCTTCAAACCAAGCAGAAAATCTCTTACAGGTATGTCCTCCATTTCTGGATTGTAGTTAATTCCAGATATAGTCAAGTTGACAATCAAGAATAGCCATAACATCATTCACCTGTAACTGTGTGGTCACCGCATGGGTGTGTGGGTTCCTTCCTTCCTTCCTTCCTTCCTTCCTTCCTTCCTTCCTTCCTTC
>CABHPQ010151497.1:0-20429 GCA_902168405.1 Peromyscus aztecus
CCACCTCTGCACCTACCACATACAACATGCAGCTGTCAAGTCGGATTATCTGTCACTGGCTGGCCTTCGGAAAAAATGTCAGGTCCTTCTGGCTGTCATCTTATGACAATTTACAGAGACCCTGAGGTTCTAAACCCAGAGAGCCTGTCCTACAGGCCCCCAAATAGCTGCAGAGACACCTCCCACTGCCCAGGTCCTGAGTAGGTGACACAATGGCCCCAGCACTATGCAGAAACACAGCTGAAGCACAGAAAGCCAAGCCCTTGCCCACAAGCACCAGAGTTCAGTCAGGGACAGAAAGGGACTCAGGCAGCCTGTCACCCATACTTCAGTTCTTAAATATGACAGCACATCCACACAGGCATACAATATTTCTGACCACAGCCAAGGAGCTAGCAGGGCTCAAGACAGGGCCCTGTGCGAGCCACAGCTCCTGAAGGACCCAGCATGGCTGCTTTGTCTCTGCTGATTTCCCACCCTCCACACTGAAGCCCAAGCCAAACCTTATTCCCTGAGGCCCCAAGCAGGGCTCACCATGCCAGAGCCTCCAGAGACCTAGACCTAGTAGGCAAGGCAAGTATGCTACAGATCTGGCCTCCACGTGATCTACTTTCCAGACCTCCACACTATTATGGCGCTATGGAGTCCAGAATCTTATGGGTAATCCCAGTATATAAGAACAAGGGCCCAGGCACTTACCCCATTCTGGCTATTACAGTGCCGGGTGCTGATGATGACCCCTGCCTCCTCAATCATCTTCAAAATGGTCCCTCCATGAACATTGCCAGCCACGTTGGCATCATCTGGCCGCATGATCCTACAGCAGGTAAGAGAAATGAGATAAGCCTCTTCAAGAGTTCACTACTATGACAGTGACCTCTGGGGAGAGAAGCAAGAGCACTAGCAGGCTGGCCGGCTCCCACAGGAAGGACAAGAACTTCCCACACATCTTGGCTCTCCCTCAGTATAGTGTGTCCATCAAGGCTAATCTGACAGGCACGAAAGGGCTTCACAGTCCTCTTTCTAGAGGACAGAAGGCAGGCAGAGGACTTTCCCTTCCTGAGGTCACAGGTGCCCATAGGGAGAAGCCCACCCTGTCCTCAAAGGACTGACAGCAGCAGTTTTCCCAAGACCACTAGGCAAGGAGGTGGCGGAGCTGCTGAAGTCCCTCAGAGCCTATATGCCAGGTCACCATGGGCCAGAGCTTTGATTACAGCTGAGCTGAGTAAGCACAAGAGGCAGACTGAGCCCCAGGAGCAAATCCCAGAGCAGAACTTATCAGAAGGCCCAGAGAACAGGGTAGCTGCTGCTGTTCTGAAAATGAGGTCCAGGCCACAGCTTCAAGATCTCTAGACTGCCGGGCGGTGGTGGCACACTCCTTTAATCCCAGCACTCAGGAGGCAGAGGCAGGCGGATCTCTGTGAGTTCGAGGCCAGCCTGGGCTACAAGAGTGAGTTCCAGGATAGGCTCCAAAGCTACACAGAGAAACCCTGTCTCAAAAAACCAAAAAAAGAAAAAAAAAAAGGATCTCTAGACTAAATACTCACAGGCCCACTGTTTTTCTTGCTTGCCCACAAGTGGGGAGATCCTCATGAGGTGCAAGGTAGTACCAAGGACCCCAGGTTGGGAGCTGGGAGCTGAGAGCTCTCAGGGCCAGGAGAATAGAAACACTATCTCATTCTTCCAGAAGAGAGACTTTGTACTTCCTGTGGGCGCTAGCCACTCAGGCTGTACAAAACCTCAGGGCTCTCAACAAGCCAGTTTGGTACTACCACAAGCTGCCCCGGCAGCACTGGCCACATCCCAGATACCCATGTCACTAATAACATGTCCCTTCTCAGGTGACAGGCAATGTGTGCATGCCTGTGTCTAACACTGTGACTCACTCCTGTTGAGGAAGGTCCCAGACCAGCATGCTCAGGCCAAAAGCTGCCAAGCCTTCTTACAACAAGTCAAGACTCCTAAGAGATCAGGTCTGGCCCCAGCTCTGAGCTCTGGGTATCTAGAACAAGCTGCTAATCAATGACTTAACTGGATTAATCATTCCTTCGACTCTTCACCTGTAAAATGGACAGATGTCCCAGCAGTGATGCCTCAGCTGACTACAGGGAGACAAAGAGCCTGGAAACATGCCAGGGCTAAGCTGCCCAGCCAGGTGACTGTGCACAGCTAGCACCCAGCACATGCTAAGCAGTATGTGCAAAAACTTTTGATGCCACCCACCTTCAAAGTCACCCCTTCACCAAGTAAAATGGTATATAGTGACCAATCCTGCCTGACACACTGTAATGGTAACGTGAGATTTAGTGGTGCACAAACATGCACATGGAGTCCTAGACTAGGAAAGTAGCTTTTAGAACCTTCACTTGAGTACTTTCAGAATTTGAGTTTTTCTCAGAAGCTCCTAAATAAGTACAAAAAATTAGTGTCTGGCCAAAATTAGCCAAAATTGGGATAGCTGCATCATAGCCCTTCTCCCAAATGCTCAAGGAGCATCATAGAAGAGGTGAGGGAAAGGCTGTGAGACCCAGGGATTGAGGAAGACTGGACAAAACAATGTCGTCCGGACATGCTGGGACTCACAGCAGCCTCAGGTACCTGCCAGACCTGCATCACAAGATCAAGGCAGTCAGCGCCGCAGCCAAGGGGAGACCTGGGCAAGGGTGATGATCTCCAGCCCTAGCTGAAGCGGGTAGTGGCAGTTGGTGGCTGATAAGTCAGACTTAGCAAGTTTCCCTACAAATGACTACATACATATAGCTGATATAAAGCTATTTATGCATGGATGTGTGTGCACACACAATAATTTAAGGATTTATTTGTATTTATGTGTCTGTATGAGTGTATGCCACATGCGTGCAGGTATCTCTGAAGGCCAGAAGTGGCTGTCAGATTCCCTAGAGCTGTTATAGATGGTTGTGAGCCACCCAATGTAGGTGCTGAGAATTGAACTCAGGTCCTCTGGAAGAGCAGCAAGTGCTCTCAACTGCTACATCATTTCTCCATCCCTACAACAATAATTTTAAAAAAGAATGATGGGTACCAAGCCAGACACAGTGGCTCACATCTGTAATTCCAGCTCTCAGGAAGCTGAGGCAGGAGAATTAACATTAGCTCAAGGCTAGCCTGGGCAACACAGCAAGACCTTGTCTCAGAAAGAATGAATAATAATAATGGGGACAATCTGAGTTGGAAGCATACTGGAGAGTGACCAACCAGGAGCTTCAGTTGCCCCCAGAGAAGGGAATGTCAACTGGACGGGGATTTGGTTTCAGCTTGAAATCACATCAGCCTAATAGCCTAACAAATAACGTCTCCTGGCATCCTTGGCCATTTCCTCCTCACTTGTGAACTGGCCAGGGCCCAGGCATTCCTGGAGCACTCTACAGATGTATTCTCAGGATGCAGCCCACCTTCCCTGCAGTCCAGGGGGCAGATGTGAGGCAGGAGAATGCTGTACTAAAGCAAAAAGCAGGCATCAGAATAAGTGAGAAGGACCAAGGTCGGGGAGCCATTCTTTTTTGTTGTTTTTGGTTTTGTTTATTTGTTTTTCAAGACAGGGTTTCTCTGTATAACCCTGGCTGTCCTGAAACTCACTCTGTAGACCAGGCTGGCCTCGAACTCAAGAGATCCACCTGCCTCTGCCTCCAGAGTGCTGGGATTAAAGGAATGTGCCACCACCCCAGGGGAAGGGGGAGCCATTTTTTTTTAACTTTTTTTTTAAAGATTATTTATTATGTACACAGTGTTCTGCCTGCATGTATGCCTGCAGGCCAGAAGAGGGCACCAGATCTCACTACAGATGGTTGTGAGCCACCATATGGTTGCTGGGAATTGAACTCAGGACCTCTGAAAGCACAGCTAGTGCTCTTAACCTCTGAGCCATCTCTCCAGGCCCCGCTCTTTTTTTTTTTTTTTTTTTAACCTTTTTAAAGGAGTTGTCTTATTTTATGTAAGTTGGTATTTTGCCTGTATATATGTCTGTGTGAGGGTGTCAGATCCCCCAGAACTGGAGTTATATACACACTTGTGAGCTGCATGTGGGTGCTAGGAATTGAACCTGGGTCCTCTGGAAGAACAGCCTCTGGAAGAACAGCTCTTAACTACTGAGCCATCTCTCCAGCCAAGTGGGGGCCATTCTTATCCACAGCCTCAGAGCAGGCATTCTGGCCACACCTGTCCTGACCACACCTGGTCACAAACTCCTTGGAATCTTTCTAAGGTAGACCCCAGGCCAGAGCCCTGCATGGAACCTGCATGGAACCCATAACCTGCGGTGAACCTAGTTTACTTTTATGCCCAAGCCCCACCTAGTAATTAGGAAAGTGGCTGTCTTTGAAATTAGACATTCCAAGGTGTTAATTAACCCGTACTGCTTGTGGCCAGACTTTGTGAGAAATACCTGAACCAATTTAAAAACAGGGCAGATGTATTTCAGCCTATGGCTCCAGAGGTTTGAGTCCAGGGGCAGCAGGAGCCAAGGCTTAGAGGCAAGTTGTGGCAGAGCACCATGTGGGTGGGGCAGCCAGCAGAGGCTGCTCCCCTGACACAATGGGATGAAACACCCTCAACAGGCCCACGCTTTAGACACCTGGTCCCCAGCCGAGAGCACTAGCTCCGGAGATTCTGAGAATGGGGTGTGGAGCCTTGGCAGAACCAGGGGTAGGCCTGGCTCCTGCCTCACTCTCTGCTTCCTGGGCCACCATGATATGAACAGCCTCCTTTGCATGCTCCCTCCCACCACTAATAAGTGCTTAGCTTTCCCCACCAACATGGACTGAAGGAAACCAGGAGCCAGACCCAGTCAGTCTTCCCTCCTGTGTCTCAAGAGCTGTGGCCTGCAAAGTAAGACAGGAAGGGATGAGGGAAAGACAGACCCTTCAGAGTCACACAGCCAGTGACCTGCTGCTCCAGATGCTCCCCCAACACACACACACACACACACACACACACACACACACACACACACACACACACTTCTATTCCAGGGCTGTATCCATCAATGAACTAACTCACTGATGAGGGCAGAGCCCTCAGGACCAGTTACTTCCCCAAAGCCCCACCTCTTGCATCAGGGACCAGGCTTTTAATACATGAGCTTTTTGGAGCTCATATCCGCGAAATGGGCTCTAATGCCCTTACAGGAACAGAGAATTCTGAGACACAGAGAAAAGCCACTGCAGATAGAGTACACACCAGAGATCCCTGGAAGCCAGTAGAAACTAGGAGGCAGGAAAGCGCTCCCACGGCTACTGACTCCTGGACTTGAGACCTGTCACCTCTGCTGTTCTAAGTCACACCTGCCAGCTGTGCCACACCCCCATCCATCCTGTCCTACCCGCTTCAGACGCGGAGGCAACAGTGTGTGGCACTAGCGAGCCGTTCAGAATGGTAGTGACCCCACCACCCATTCTGGCAGCAGCTTGGGATGGGAGATGACCACTGTCTCCTCCTCCTGCAGCCCACTAAGACTGCGGCCAGTATCTAAATCCGCCTTGAAAATGTCAGTGTTAAAATTAAAACACTGTTATGTGGAAACCATGGCAACTGGGGAGGGGTGTGCCTGACTCCCTGCACTTCACAGAGAAAGCTGAAAGGACTAAAACAGAGGTGGTCCCACCAAGCACAGTCAGGTCTGGGTGGCACCCAAAGACAGACAGGGCCCTTGAGCCTGTTGCCTGGGGTGTGGGTGGGGCTGAGCCACACTAGCTCCAAGAACAGCGCAGATGGGCCAGAAGCCCCCTGGGTCTCAGCAGGTGCCCAGAGAACAAGTAGAGGATGGGTGTGTTCCCAGCCACAGCCAGAGACAATACTACACACCCCAGAAGAGGGCAGGGATAGGAAAAACATCTAAATCAAGAAAAAGTTTTAGGGGCGTTCTAGACCCCAGAGCAGAGGGGAAAGGAACCAATAATCCCCTCCCAAACTCCCAACCTCACACATGCTTGGGGAAGAGAAATAACCACAGACTCCATGGGTGTCAAGAACAGAGTCTGACACAGGCAGGTGGGAAACACAACAGCCTCCAGCAATCTACCAGGAATATGAGTTCCCATTCCAATGGGTGTGGGGAAAAGAGGGAGCAGGGGTGAGGCTGGGACTAGAGACCCATCCACATCCCCAGAGGCTCCAAATGGGGAACATTGTGACCCCTGTCCAGAGCCAGGTCATTGGGGTTGGACTCCGGAAGCGCTCTAGCAGGCCAGAACAAGGCAAATGCAGGCCTGAACACTGCAAACATGTCCCTGACAGGTGTGCCCTTCTCCCCCATCCCCTCTGCCTTGCTAAAGCCAGCCACCAAGGTCTATTCCCTTATTTGGCCACCTCCTCCCCGAGGCTGGTTACCAAGGTCCAGTTATCAGAGTATTGAAGTCCAGCAATCAAAAGCCCCCTTGTGACTACCCTGATTAACATATCCAATCAAAACCAACCACCTCATCCTGACACGGGTTTCCCTTTTTCCCTTTATAAACTCATTTGCCTATGGGTCTGTCTCCCTCTGTCCAAAGGCAGTCCTTTGTCCCTCTGGGGCAAACATCCCTTCTCCCTTGTTCATTCCCCTTCTCCCTCATCCTCTACCTCTTCCCTGCCTCTGTCCCTCTGAAGCAAATAAATCTTCGTGCTGAGAACTTGGTCTTGGGGTGTCTTGTGCTGACTTCTGGTCCTCTCGTTTCCTATCTTAGCTTTGAGTACCACGTAATGTCCAGGGTAAGTAGACACAGAACCAGGGTATTTCTGATGGCCTCACTGGCTACACGAAGCTAGTCAGGCTGCCAGGCACAGGAGCCACATCCAAGTGTCCCTCAGATATTCAATCTGGCACTGGATAGAGCTGTGTGTGATGAAACCTGCTGGGCAAGGAAGCTATGAAACCAGGACTCCCCAGACTGGGATTCAGAAGGGGTCAAGAAAGCCCTCAAGGGGAAAGATACCTTTAGTCCCAGCATTCAGGAGGCGGAAGCAGGCAGATCTCTGTGAGTTAGAGACCATCTACATAGCGAGTTCCAAGCCAGCCAGAGCTATAAAGTGAAACTTGTCTCAAAAAAAAAAAAAAAAAAAGGATATGAAGGCAATCTGGCTGTGACATTTGTCACCCACTCCATCACCAAGGTTGATACAGCTGATGTGGCTGGCTAGGTAGGTGTTCTCTTTCTCCTCACTGCCTCATATGCATCCGCCCCAAAGCCGGGCACTCAGTGCTTCTTGATGGAAGAGAATGGCCTTCCCTGAATAGAGGAGGACCTGTTTTCAGCCAAGGGTATATGAGTAGCTACACTCCCCTGCTACAACCTCCAAACAAGCTCAGAGAAGAAGAAAAACAGCCAGGCCGTGGTGGTGCACACCTTTGATCTCACCCAGCACTTGGGAGGCAGAGGCAGATGGATCTCTATGAGTTCAAGGCTAGCCTGTTCTACAGAGAGAGTTCCAGGACAGCTAAGGTTACACAGAAAAACCCTGTCTCAAAAAAAAAAAAAAAAAAAAAGGAGGAGGAGGAGGAAGGAGGGAGGGAGGGAGGGAAGAAGAGTAAAGAGGAAAAGAAGAAAACAGGATAACGGATAACGGTAGCCAGAATTTCCCAGCCTGTCAAGCCCGGCCTGGCCCAGCACCATCTCAGCAAACCACTGACCAGACCAGGCTTCAGAGGACCACCTGCTGGCTTCCTGAACTGCTTAATCTAAACAGGAAGAGGCTGTAGCAACCAAAGCCAGTTGTCATAGAAACTGTGTTACAGATCATTACAACAGAAGCAACTATGAGCCCTTTCTGGCAACTACACCAGGAGAGCAGGGGAGCAGAAGTGTCATCACTGAGCAGTATTTGGGACGACATCTGAAGGCTCTGCCCTTCCCCAGCCTTGCTCAGACAAAATGAGCCGCAGCCAGAACCTATTGCCTCCTGAAAGGCTGAGGATGGTTGAAGGCAGAGAGGAGCCTTCCTGGGCTGAGCCTGCATCCCACTGAAACTAAGTTCTGTCTCTAGCACCAGGGCCTAAGGGACAGCTAGAAGGGGACAGATGTCTAGGCCCCCTCACCTGCCAGAGATCATGGTAACTGTCTGGGCCTCACAATCTCCTCCTACCACTCCTCAGACATGAAAGCTCTAGAGCTACCAGCCACCCCAAGTCCCCCAGTGCCCCCCACCATGACCATCTTCTCCCACCTTCCCTCTACCGGTTGGTGAAGTCAAAAGCCACAATGGCCTTGAGTCTGTTGTCACAGGGATTGAGACCAGAGAGCCCTGCAGGCAAAGAGCGGAGGCCAGTTCTGCTCCAGCAGACAGCCCCTATCAAAGGACCTGCTTCCAACTTCCACTCCTGACAGACCCAGCCCTGGAGGACTTCCTCATTTAGTAGCTACCTGATAAAAGCAGCCAAGGTAAATTATTACAGGTGCCACTGTGAGCCAACCTCCCTGAAGGAGGACAGTAACCCTATTCCCATGATCACCACAAGAACTAGGCCCTAGGGAGAGGGTGTGCAACCCTGCCGCCCTGGACTCCCTGGCCCTACCTGGTCTGACAGCCAAGGGCTAGTGCATGCCTGGAAGCAGAGGTCAGAGGGTTCTAAACAAGGTTCCCCCATTCTAGCCCCACGCCTTATACACTAGTCAAGACGGGTCCCCTTGGTTCAGTCAAAAATCTTCTGGCACCTGGCCAGCATGCAAGGATGGCCATTACCCCACTCCCCTCTCCTGAACTAAGAGACAGAAGCCTTGTTTCCAAAGGACCTGTGACCAGATATCACGCCTACAAGCAGGAGACACCCCAAGGCCCCAGAGCCTCACTGGTTCTAGTCCATTTCTTACCTTCAAGTCAGAGGAAAGGACACGAAAGCATCCCAGGACCCCATGGCTGGACACCACAGTTCTGACCACCCAGCTATCAAAGTAAGTCTCAACATACTTCTACCACTGGGGGACCCCCAGCTCCTCCCAGTTCCTAACTCACTGTTTGACCTTCTCCCTGAGGCAGGCCTCGGTGACTCCCTTTCTGCAGACCTGGAGAGACAAGGCTCGCTGCAGTAGGAGCATGTTCTCCGTCTCTGCTCCCTCCAGAAGCCGGAGTCAAAAGCAAGTGAGGGAACAGCCCTGGCACCCAAGGCTATGCCCTTTGGACTTGCCCCCCTCACTCCAGGTAGGCATTGCTCCCTCCCTAAGCAACCCCAGCTTCTCCCATGCCTGGACCCAGCACCAGCTATATCAGGCACACTACTCACCCCAAGAGGCAAGGCACCTCCACAGTAATGGTGGCTGAGCCATGACAGAGGATGACTGACCCGTGGTTCAGCCACACGAGTGAATAATTCCAAAAATGAACAGTCAGGGCTGATGCTTCTACCTACTAAGTTAACCAGAAGTCACCTAATTGACAAAACCAGATGTCTGGGAGCATTCACAGCAGCAGCACTCATGCACCAAAAGGTGGAAACAACCCTCATGTCCATCACTCCTGCTAAGTCCATAAATGGAACATCATTTGACCATAAAGAGGATTGGCGGGGAGATGGAGAGATGACTCGGAGGACTTGAGTTTGCATTCTCAGCACCCACATAGAAAGCCTGGCTCAGTGGTGTTGTAATCCCAGAGCTGGCAGGTACAGGCAGGAGGACCACAAGACATTTGCAGAGCAAGCCAGTCTAGCCAAATCAGAAAGTTCTGGTTGAGTGTAGACACTGTCCAATAAAACAACAACAAACCAGTGGAGAGTTGCCGTGGGATGTTCTGTATGCTCTGAATGTGTTGCTCTGATTGGTTAATAAATAAAGTGCTGATTGGCCAGTAGCCAGGCAGGAAGTACAGGCAGGACAAACAAAGAGAATTGTTAAGAAGAGGAAGGCTGAGGGAGGAGACGCTGCCAGCCGTGATGAGAAGCGAGATGTAAAGTACCAGTAAGCCACAAGCCACGTGGCAACTTACAGATTAATAGAAATGGGTTAATTTAAGATATAAGAACTAGCTAGCAAGAAGCCTGCCACGGCCATACAGTTTATAAATAATATAAGTCTCTGTGTGTTTGCTTGGGTCCGAGCGGCTGCGGGACTGGTGGGTGAGAGAGATTTGTCCTGACCGTGGGCCAGGCAGGACCAGGAAAACTCCAGCTACAAAGAGTTATGGAGGAAAACACCTAACAGGGACTCTGGGCTCCACACACAAACACAGGCACAAACACATGCATACACATGTACACACACACACATGCATATATCGCACATACACACCAACAGCAATAAATAAACAAATGAATTTTTTAAAGGACTGAGGGAACTACACATATGTGGATGAACACACCAAAGGTATCGTAAGCAGGTGGGAGTGGTGGGCCAGCCTGTGCACTCATAAAACTGAGGCAGGAAAAGCGTGACTCTAAGGCTAATGGCTACACTGTGAGAGTCTTTCTCAGAGAAACAAAGGGCACAAGGGTTTGAGATGGCTCAGAGGTTAAGAGCACTGCTTACTCTTCCAGAGGTCCTGGGTTCAATTCCCAGCAACCATATGGTGGCTCACAACCATCTGTAATGAGATCTGGTGCCCTCTTCTGGCGTGCAGGCATACATACAGGCAGAACACTGTATACATAATAAATAAACAATTCTTAAAAAAAGAAAAAAAAAAGTCAAGGGCTGCATAACTCAGTACTAAGCACTCACCCTGCATCCATAGGCCCTGGGTTATATCACCAAAAACCAGAAAGAAGAATAAAGTAAAAGAAGCCCGATAGTGCTAGGTGGTGACGTATGCCCTTAATCTCAGCACTCGGGAGACAGAGGCAGGTGGATCTCAGTGAGTTCAAGGCCAGCCTGGTCTACAACCTGAGTTCTAGGACAGCCAGGACTGTTACAGAGAGAAATCCTGTCTGGGGGTTGGGGGGGGGGAGGAAGCAGCAGAAGCAAGAGCCAGACAGTAGATTGATGGCTACCAGGGCCTGGGCAAGGGGGATGGAGGCAATTGTATGGAGCACAGGTCCATCTGGATGATAAAAGTGCCCGGGGAACGGAGGTTGCACAATATTTGGGTTTACTAAACATCTAGGGACTGTACTTACAGCCTGAAGGGTATCTGTGGTTTATAAGTCTTCTCAAAGAAGTCATAAACAGCCGGGTGGTGGTGGCACATGCCTTTAACAGGTGGATCTTTGTGAGTTCGAGGTCAGCCTGGTCCAGAGTGAGTTCCAGGACAGCCAGGGCTGTTACACAGAGAAACCCTGTCTTGAAAAACTTTTTTAAAAAAAGTCATAAACAGCAAAATGGATATGGGAAGCCACATGGACATAAGCTGGCCTCCCCATTCCAGAGCTGGCTGTGTGAGCAATGCTCTGAGAGAACCCCTAAAAAAAAGCACCCTTGACTCAGAAAGGCACTTCCAAGACTTAGCAAAAATGAACAGCTGCAAGGCATGGTGGCATATGATTGCTATCCCAGCACTCAGAAGGCAGAGGCAGGCAGATCTCTGTGAGTTCAAGGACAGCCTGGGCTACAGAGCAAGTTTCAAGAGACCCTGTCTCAAAAGAGAGACAGACAGGCAGACAGACAGACCCACCCAGCTAGCTGGTGTTGCTGGTCCTACACTAACAGACAAAGGAGAACCAGCTAGGGGCCCTAGGAACAGGCCAAACCCACACCTCACTTTGTGTTTGGTGTTTTTCCAGGGAATATAGACCACTGCCGTCTGTAGCTTTCAACAGCACGGAAAAGCATTCTTCCCAAAAAGTGGAGACTTCACCAAGCACCAAGGTCTAGAGTCACAGAGTAGTGGGTAGTGAACCAGCCAGGCACCTGTAACTCAAAAGAACAACAGGCTAGCTTACAGAGGGCCTCGGCAGAGACTTTCAGGACATGACACACCCACATCCCCTAGACAGGCCATGTCCCTTCCCTCTACAGCTCATCCCTCATGCCAAAGGAAGCTTGATCCAGACCCCATAAAGATACCTCAAAAACTGTGTGTGTGTGTGTGTGTGTGTGTACACAGAAGGAGAACCACTTGTGGGATGGAAGGGGAGAGCAGCAGAGGGCGGAAGCAGATGGGGAAGATGATGATGTATGCAAATACGAACAAAATACAATGGTACATGTATATTAAAATGTCTAATGATGGGCTAGAGTTGGCTCAGTGGTTAAGGCACTCGTTGCTCTTCCAGAGGACCCAGGTTTGATTCCTAGTATCCACATGGTGTCTTACAACTGTCTGTAACTCCAGTCCCAGGGGATCTGACTCCCTTTTCTAAGCTCCACGGGCACCAGACATGCACATGGTACACAGACATGCATATAGGCAGAACACATAAAATAATAAAATAAACCAAAAAGGAAAAGAAAAATGAATAATGAAATCTACTATTCTATATCCTAACTGTAACAAATAAAGTGACCTCTTAGAGCCTGTGCTTCAGGCTTCCCGACCATGGTGGTATAATTCTTCTGCTCTGCCCTCCCAGCAACAATGGGCTGATACCTCTGAAACTGTGTCCTTGAGCCTCCAGAGACCCTGTCCTAGCAAGAAAGAAGTGAAAAGAACTCCTAAACACACACACACACACACACACACACACACACACACACACACACACAAAGAAACAGCAAGGAAGCCACACTTATCTTTAACATAATCACCAGCCCCTCACAAGCGTGACCAGTTCCCCCCAATATTTTTCCACCCAGTGGACAGTGGGCTAAGTTCTGAATCTGAGTTCCAAGAAAAACTTTAGCTTATGAGAGTCACCATGTGTACACACAGCTAATTATCAGACTTTGAAAGCTGAGCACAAGGTGGCGGGAGGCCACAGACTCATAAGAACTCAACAAGCTAACCCAGAAAATTCCAGCTACTTCTTGAAGGGTTAAGGAAAACAGTGAGAAAACTGAAGACTGGAAAATGGAATTACAGCCTGAGATGTTCACCTCTCTGCACTTCTTACAGCCTTCCATAGAGAAGAACACCCCAACACCTGGATTGGAATCCCCATCATCACTGGCTCATCCCTAGCTACTGTTAGGACATTTAAGCAAAGAAGTAAAAACCTCAGCAGTGTGACTTGAAGAGATGAGACCTGATGCTTACAGATCAAATAGGTCAATGTGGGAAACAGTGCTGAACCTGTTATGTGGTGCGCACACATGCATCATGCGCGCACACACTCACACGTTCACGCACGCGCGCGCGCGCGCGCGCACACACACACACACACACACACACATATCTAAGGATACCAGGCACTGTGTATTTAATTATTCTGTCTTTGAAGAGACATCTGAATGTATTCATTTGCTCTAAGCTTAGGGCCAGCAAGACTGTGGGGAGCTGAGGGAGCCCTGAGTGACTGTGTAAGGAGCAGATGTAGTCCTGAGAGCATGTGTATTATTCAAGGACCAATGCTAAACATACCAACCTCCATCCACCTGCTGTATGCCTGTCCCTACAATTACCCACAACACTTATGAGTCTGAGGTCAAGAATTCACAGCAGTTTTCTATGCAAGAGCCAAAACCCCCGGAAGAATCCATTCATCTGTCACGGAATGGTACACTCACGGTACAGTGCCACTCAGCCACAGAGAAGGACAAATACAGACACAAATGTGGCTAAAGTTTTCCTGCCTGGCCCACAGTCACGATAAATCTCTTTCACCTGCCAGTCCCACAGCCGCTCAGACCCAACCAAGTAAACACAGAGACTTACATTGCTTACAAACTGTATGACTGTGGCAGGCTTCTTGCTAACTGTTCTTATATCTTATATTAATCCATTTCTATAAATCTATACCTTGCCACATGGCTCGTGGCTTACCGGCATCTTTACAAGCTGCTTGTCCTGGTGGCGGCTGGCAGAGACTCCCTCTGCCTTCCTGTTCTTTTTATTCTCTCCGTTAGTCCCGCCTACACTTCCTGCCTAGCCACAGGCCAATCAGTATTTTATTAGCAACACATTTGCCATACAGAACATCCCACAGCACACAAAACCACATGGATGAAGTTCAGCCCCTGCACATGGTAGGGGCTAGGTGTGTGTGTGTGTTGCCAGGTGTCCCATGTGGGTTCTGGAAACCACACCTGGATCCTCCGCAAAAGCAGTGAGGGTCTTAGCTGGTTTTTGAGACAGTTCTCACCGGGCAGTCTGGGCTAGTTTTGGATCTGTGGCACTGCTGCCTGGGCCGAGTTACAGATGCACTTCACCAAACTCCATTTCTATAAAATCCTCCAAAATCAAAACCACAGCACAGAAAACCAGCCAGCAGATGCCTGAGGGTAGGGGGCTAGAGGGTGGTGTCTAGGTCAGACGTCATGGCATCTCTTCACAGCAACTCTTCGGAAAGAAAGGATTTAATTGGAGCTTGCTTCAGTTTCAGAGACTCAGCCCACTACTGTCATGGCAGGAAGCACGGCAGCACACAGGCAGACATGCTGCTGGAGAAGTAGCTGAGAGTTCCACATCTGGATCTGAGGCCAGCAGGAAGAGAGAGGTGAGCCACGCATGCACGTCCTCCAACAAGGCCACACCTAATCCCTCTCACCTAGCACTACTCCCCAATGACCAGCATTCAAATACATGAGCCTATAAGGGTTACTCCTATTAAACCACCACAGGTGGTGAGGAATAAAATGTAACAGGAGGAAACTCCCAAGGGTGACGGCCTGTTCCTCATCTTGACAATGGCCTGGCCTTGCAGGCATGTATGTATTTGGGTCAAAGTTGAGCAAATACATTAAGCTGGTGCAACTATACAAATTACACACCTCAATAAAGTAATTTAAACAAGTGCCAACTCCACTCCCACTGTCCGTTTACAGAATCCTATGTTCTTGGTAGGAACTGACACACTAGCCTTGGGTGTGCTCCCAGAATTCAGCCCATTTCAGTAAGTGTAATTATGTCCCAGGGACTGAGACTGGGTACCTGGGCTGGGAGCAGAGTGTTCCAAGCCCTCTGGGTCCCATGGCTGAGAACAATGCGGCTTTGCACTAACAGACACCACATGGGTAGGTGGCCCCCAGAAGACTGGACACAGTGGTACACACCTGCAATCCTAGCAGCTGAGAAGCAGAGGCAGGACCATCAAAGCCAGACTGGTCTACAAAGCAAACTGCAGGCAAGCCGGGACCACTTAGGGAGAGCCGTCCCAGGTGGGGATATTTATACTTATATACCTACAACCATGAGGACAGGCAGGGATGGCCCATGGGCAAAGCAGCAGGCTGGAGTGTATCCCCAGAACAATCTCAAGTATGAGGTCACCCCGTCTCACTCTGAGCGTCAAGGGACACACAGAGAAGTGGCCTGTGGAGAGAGATTGACACCCACAAACAGGTGCCTCCATGAGAAGCAAGGAGAAAGTGCCAAGAGCAAAGGGGTCCAGCAGCCTGGCCAGTGCTCCAGTGGTGACACGACCACACCCCACGTCTTCACTAACCCCTGGAACCAAAGTGTCTTCGCCTGTAAGGGTGATGGCAGAGCTGATGGTCCCTGGAGGATGAGACCCCAACACTGTGCCACCCCAACACTTCCTCCCACCTTGGAAGCACCAGCATGAGTTCCAAAGTCACCATCTGCTGAGAACAAGGTTTCGGAGTCAAGGTTCAAAAGGAGAAACTGAGTCTGGCTGTGGTGGTTTGAAAGAAAATGGCCCCCAAAGGGAGTGGCACTATTAGGAGGGGTGAGCGCGACACACACACATGTGCACACACATTCACACAAGCAGGCACGTGCGCATGCGCGCACGCACACACACACACACACACACACACAATCTATCACAAAGGCACCAAAAACACTGTGGGGAAAAGAACAGCCTAAGCAGTAATGGGAGTATGCAAAGAACAAAGCTGTCCCTTACCTACAGAGCACACAAAAAGTCATTCAGAACAGACCTCAGGCCTAAATGTAAGAGCCCTGAGGAGAAAATGTAAGGACACTTCCTGACACAGGGTTTGTGCATGAAAAAGTAGGCAAATTAGACTCACAAAATTTAGATATTTTCTACACTAACAGTATCAACAGAATCTAAAGCCAGGGCACAAAAAGGGGAAGCTATCTATAAATCATGTGCCCAATGAAGAGTTAGTGTCCGAAACAGAGAGCAGCTTTTTTGGTTTTGTGTAGCCCTGGCTGTCCTGGAGCTCACTATGTAGACCAGGCTGGTCTTGAACACAGATCCCCCTGCCTCTGCCTCCTTTGTGTGGGGATTAATAGCTAGAATAATAATCTTTTCAACTGGCAAATATCTGGCCATGGTGGAGTACACCAGCGATCCCAGCACTTGGAACGTGGAAGCAGGAGGATCTGGAGTCCAAGATCTTCCTCGGCTGCATAGTGAGTTCAAGGCCAACACGGCCACATCTTAAAAAAAAAAAAAATGCAAAACCAAGTAGACTCCTCCAAAGGGACACACGGGTGACCAACAAGCACACTATGGAAGGGCTGAGTGTGCAGCACAGCAGTACAAAGTGCACCTGGTGTGCACAAGGCCCTGGTGCTCCAACCGCGGAATAAATAATGTGTCACTTTTTTTTATACAATAGAACACACACCAATGGAAAGACAAATCAAAAGTACAAGAGCCCAGCACAATGGTGCACACCTGTAATCCCAGCTCTCTGGAGGCTGAGGCAGGAGAATAAAGAATTCCAAGCTACACAATAAATGGGAGGCCAGCTAGATTAAAAAAAGAAAGAAAGAAAGAAAGAAAGAAAGAAAGAAAGAAAGAAAGAAAGAAAGAAAGAAAGAAAGAAAGAAAGAAAGAAAGAAAGAAAGAAAGAGAGAGAGAAGAAAGGAAGGAAGGAAGGAAGGAAGGAAGGAAGGAAGGAAGGAAGGAAGGAAGGAAGGAAGGAAAGAAAGAAAGAAGTAAAGAAAGGAAAGAAAGGAAAGGAGGGAGAGAGGGAGGAAGGAAGGGAGGGAGGGAAAGGAAAAAATATATATATATATTATATATATATATATCTCGAGGGGGGGAACAAAACGTGAGACATTGCACAACCCCATTTGGACGTGAAATAAGCCATGCCTGCATTCAGAAGTGATTGCGGGCTGCCCGGGCCCCGTCACTCATGCTGCAGGGAAAGGATGCCAAAAGCCTTTCCCCAGGTTTGGAAGGTCCACCCTGTACTGGCCAGCTCTGGTGCTTCCTAACACATCTTCCTTCTCACGGCTGCTGACAGCAGCCTCCCCGAGTGCCATCCACCAGCACTGGGCAGTATCCTCAGAGGTTTATGGAAGGGAGGCAGAAACAAAGCTCTGCCTTGAGGGGTTTATTGTGGCCTGGTTTTTCAAGCATCCTATGAGCCCCAGTCATATCTTGTGGAACATCCTTTCCTGCCTTCCGTGGCTGCTGGAGAAGAGAGAACCCAGAAGCCTATGTGGTGATAGGCTACCTAACCCCTCTTCCTTCCGTCCCAGGTGTCTGTGGACACCGGAGGGCCAGACGGTGAGCAGCAAGACCACCACACCAAGTGAAATTGAAGCCACTGAACACGCAGGACATCACTGAACAGCTTTTTCCGCTCTGCTTGGTAACTGGCTCCAGCACGGAGACTCCAGCAGAAAGTCTTGACACCAACACCACAGAAGGCCACCATGCCCTGTCCATCCACTACTGCCTGGAATGACGACAGTGACAAGGAATTTGCTGTTAACTTTGCTACCTCCCCCAAAACTGTGCAATAAGCCTTACAGATTAAAAAAAAAAAAGCTGGGCGGTGGTGGCGCACGCCTTTAATCCCAGCACTCGGGAGGCAGAGGCAGGAGGATCTTTGTGAGTTCGAAGCCAGTCTGGTCTACGGAGCGAGATCCAGGAAAGGCGCAAAGCTGCACAGAGAAACCCTGTCTCAAAAAACCAAAAAGTAAAAATAAAAATTAAATTAAATTAAAATAAATAAACAAATAAGTAAGCAAGTCAGGCATGGGACACTTTTAAACCCAATACTCACAAAGCAGAGGAGGCCTGTGCAGTGTATGGTCTGAAGACACAAGGAGATGCTGCCTCAAGAGGAAAGAAAGAAACAGGAGCTAGAGGACCAGCTCGGTGACACAGCATGACCAAAGTTTGCCCCCCTAAAAACAAGAGAAAATAGAGTCTGCTGGTGTGGGGGCTGGGACTTATGCACTGCTCAGAGGCTTGATAAATAAATGGGATGCTCCTTAAAAAGTTAGAACTAGAACTGATGACCTTATTATCCGGTGAACCACTTCTGGGTGTACATCCAGCTGGAACTGTCACACAAGACTATCCCAACGGGGCATGCTCACGGCAGCATTATGTCAGAGTCAGCCCATCACCAGGCAAGTAGACAGGAAGTGTGTCCTAGCCTCATGAGGAACATTACCCTGCCTTTAAAAGAGGAAGAAAGAAGCCCAGCAGTGGTGGTGACGTCTTTAATCCCAGCACTCAGGAGACAGAAACAGGCAGATCTCTGTGAGTTTGAGGCCAGCCTGGTCTACAGAGTGAGTTCCAGGACAGCCAAGGCTGGCTACATACACAGAGAAACCTTGTCTTGGAAGAGGAAGAAAGAGGCTGAGGACACAGTGCCGTTGGCAGAATGCTGGCCTGTTGGAACACAGTCCAGGAATGAAGGAACAAGGCCCTGACTGATAAACACACTATCACGAGACACTGTACAACCCGCCTGAGGCCTCAGAGCAGTCAGATTCAGACTCCAGCCTTCTACCACAGAAGAGGCTGCCAGAGACCGGGGAAGGCGGATGGGGACAGTCTGATAGGCCAGACTAGCTTTTCGTCTGGAGACAACGTGGTATGGATGTAACTAATAGCACTGAATGCACACTCTGAAAGTTAAGTTCACAAATGTGATGTTACCTGTACTTAAACACATTTTGGGAGCTAGAAAAAAATGTCTAAGAAGGGAAATTGTATCTAGAATGGATAAAGAACTTTTATGACTCAACTAATGAAAAATAAGCCTACCAGAAAGCAGGCTAAGATCAAGTGTGGTGGTGCACACCTACAACCCCAGCACTCAGGAAGTGGAGGCAGAAAGATCAGGAGTTTAAGGCCAGCTTCCACAACATAGTGAGCTTGAGGCTAGACTGTGATATTAGCCCCTATCTCGAGAAAGCCAGAAGAGCCGGGCAGTGGTGGCACACGCCTTTAGTCCCAGCGCAGGCAGAGCAGAGGGAGCTCTGTGATTTCAAGGCCAGTCTGGTCTACACAGCTAATTCCAGGACAGCCCAGGCTATATAGTGAGATCTCTCAAAGGGTGGGGAGGAGTGAGGGGAAGTGTGATAAAGAGCTGGCTCACTGGTTAAAAGTGCTTGCTGCTCTTCCAGAGGACCCAAGTTCAGTTCCCAGCAGCTACATGGCAGTCACAACCTCCTATAACACCAGCTCCAAGAGACCCAACAGCTCTTCTGGCTTCTGTGGGCACCTACACACATGACTTACACACATGACCCACACACATATATACATAAATTAAAAACAATAAATCTTGAAAAAGAAAAAGAAGCCGGGCGGTGGTGGCGCACGCCTTTAATCCCAGCACTCGGGAGGCAGAGGCAGGCGGATCTCTGTGAGTTCGAGGCCAGCCTGGGCTACCAAGCGAGTTCCAGGAAAGGCGCAAAGCTACACAGAGAAACCCTGTCTCGAAAAACCAAAAAAAAAAAAAGAAAAAGAAAAAGAAGCCAAGTGTGGCGGCACACACCTTTAATCCCAGCACATGGGAGGCAGAGACATCCAGATCTCTGGGAGTTCAAGGCCAGCCTGGTCTACAGAGCGAGATCCAGGACTGTCAGGGCTATACAAAGAAACCCTGTCATGAAAAACAAAAAGTCAAAGAAACAAACAAACAAAAAAAGCAAGTTTCAGGCCGGGACTGTCACACAGAGAAACCCTGTCTCAGAAAAAGAAAGAAGGGAAGTCTGAGTCCTCAAGGGAGTGCCAATCACACCTGCAGTGGACAATACTTCACACCCACGAACAAGCAAGTGCTGGCCAGGGGCGGGTCACTGAACCCTCCTACATGCTGGGAAGCATTAATACAGCCAGGTCCTGTGGAAGCCACCTTGCATGCCTCCAAGGTCGACTGGGAATTACCAGGGGATTCAAAGTCTGCTCCCAAATGAGCTGTTTCCATGCACACCACCTGCTGACAAACATCAAGTGATATTTCCTCTTCTTCAGCTCAGGTCCTGTAACTCAGTGAGGGACTGCCACCAACTCCAAAGGCCAAAGGGCTTGGTCAGTCCCCAAAGACCACCCGCTTCCGACACCAGATACAGTCCCATTCATCACAGTCATCCAAATCAGTGTTCCCACAAGCCCCTCCTCCAATTTACTAACTGGGGTGGGAGGTGGGGGAGACAGGCAGACTTACTACAGGCTCATTACCAAGGCCAGGACCCCAGGCACTGGGCACTCTGCTGGGATCCTGGTGCTTTGGAGACAGCCTGGAGTACACAGTAAGGCTCTATCTCAAAAAAAAAAA
>CABHPQ010151498.1:11036-42483 GCA_902168405.1 Peromyscus aztecus
AAAAATACCATATCCCTGTTGTCAAATCATTTGTTTACATAGTAATGAGAAAAGAATTCAATTCAGGAATTTCACCATTTACATACAACTCTCTTTAAAGTGATGTAATGTTTGGGTTGATTAAAAAGTACTATAAAAACTCCCACACTTGTGTAGAACTAGTGTTACAACTTTTGAATGTCTATCTGGACCATGAACTCATCCCATGCTTCTCTGCTAACCATGGAGACTTTTACGTTAAAAGAACTGATTATAAAAGCCAAGAATTACCAGATGACCAGGAATGTTGTGAGGGTACATGTTTTTAACAGCTAATAAATCCTTGTATACTTCTACTGTGACTGTCAGTATTTGTCATAAGACCCCTCCCTGTATTCTCACACTGCAAATGTTAACCTTTGCTAGTGACTTGATTTGATTTGATTTTGACATTTAATTGGTGAAGATTTTAAGTATTGATCGTTCTACCTCTCATATTACCTCCTCTGTTTACCTGAGAGGTTTCTGAGAGAATCAAATATAAAGCAATAAATGAAAGCATGTAGAGTTTAATAAAAACGCACAAATGAGAAGGATCATTAATGAAACATCACAAACATCGTAACAGTCATCTTGCAATTAGGAAATGGTGGCGAGAACCTATAGTATCTCTTTTTTTCTTGAAAAGGGTCAGTGGCATTTTTATCTCATCATGGTGTTTTCCTCATAACATACATGAAGAAAATGTCAAATCCTATTTGTAAATCTCAAGATAAAGATGGAAGGATGATTGTCATGGTCAGCAGGAAATATAATTCACAAGGTAAGAAATAAAGCAAGAATGAACAGTGGAAGAATTCTGTCATTCACTAGCCACGAATGTGGGATGATCTTTCTTGGAATCTTTTTCTCCTTTACACCATCCAACTGTACTTCCTGAAGCCAATGGAGTAAATATGGGGAAGTTCACTAGAGTCAACAGAATAGTTACACTCTCCAATGGTGCAGGATTGCCATTAGTACAGTGCCATTCTCTCTTCAGCTACGCATGTTAATGACTGAGATGCAAACTACCTGAATTCTGGGTAGAACATTTTCTGCTTCTTTTTGCTGTAGCACTAAGGGTTTAATGTTTTTCTCCCTACAGAGTTTTCTGTGATGTTTTATTATTATTGTAAAGACTCCAGCTACCCCAACTACTATTTTTTTATTTCTAATTACTAGATGTCTGACCTCTGGCAACTCATTTAACTTCTCTGAACATTTGTTTTCTCTATTTTAATATAGACACACTTTCTGTCCTACCTCATAAAGATCTTTGTGACTCTAATTAAAAAAGATATTTGAACATGATTATAAGTTGAACAAGACAATCAAATAATGAGGTATAATTATTGTAATTTAGTGTCTGACCCAGTTTTTTATCCAAGTTTCAAAATCGTCTATCATACATGGAAAAAAACAATGAATGTGATGACTAATTCATCCATGTCTAGGATTGCAGACAGATTCTTCTTACACCTCTGAATGGTGGTAATGGCTGCCTAGAGTGCTTATCAGAAGTCATTTTCAGTTCATTTCTAGACAGTGGGAAGGAAAGAATTCCATGATCAATGAGTAATGTCTGCCATACACTCAAAAGAGAGAAATGGGGTCATGCAGAGTATGTATCTGCTAACTCTGTGTGGTGCTTTCAAGAGACAGTATGTAGTAGAGGTAAATGGGAAAATACAGCCCTAGATGAATTATATGAAAACTCCACTAAGTTCTAATTACTGAACTATTTAATATATAAATACATACAGATAGATCATATATTATATAGGTGTATATATTTATATTTGTTCATAGTCTCTTGAGTGCCTAGAAGAGCTATTAAAATTGCCAACACCTTCCTTGTGTGTGCAATGATGAATAGCTGGTTTGAATTCCTTTCTTTTTTATATAAAGCACAAACCCTTCAGTCTTACCTTGTCCCCTCCATTCTTTACTGCATTTCTATACTGAATTTCACAAACATGTTCTACTTTCTAAGATTTTTTTAGACAGAGTTTCTCTGTGTAGCTATGGGCCTGCGCTGGATCTTGCTCTGTAGATTTTATGAGGACAAAAACTTCTCTTCTGCTTAGAGATTTTCAGGAGAGATACACATCGTGTTATATTCTTCTTAAAAATTCCGCTTTTCACAGGGACAAATAGCCAAATGAATGGAAACACATGAACTATGAACCAATGGCTGAGGGGTCCTCAACTGGATCAGGCCCTCTGAATGGGTGAGACAGTTGATTGGCTTGATCAGTTTGGGAGGCATCCAGGCAGTGGGACCGGGTCCTGTGCTCATTGCGTGAGTTGGCTCTTTGAAACCTGGGGCTTATGCAGGGTGGCTTGGCTCGGCCTGGTAGGAGGGGACTGGCCCTGCCTGGATTGAGTCTACTAGGTCGATCTCAGTCCTCGGGGGAGGCTTTGCCCTGGAGAAGGTGGGAATGGGGTGTGGGCTGGGGGGAAGTGGAGGGGGGCGGGAGGGGGGAGAACAAGGGAATCCGTGACTGATATATAGAACTGAATGGTATTGTAAAATAAAATAAAATAAAAAATTCAGCTTTTGACAAATAACAAGCCCTGCTTATTAAACATATTTAAATGATGATGATAAACATGGCAAGGTGCTGAAAGGTGCTATTAGGTAGAGGCTTGCTCTTCACAAATTCAGAAGCCTAATGTCTAAAACTGTCAGTGCTTTTATGAATTGATCATGATTTTATCAAAAAATAATTAAAATAATCATGGTCCAATACAGTACCACCAATCCAAATGTTGGAAATGAAATGATGCTTCTCTTTTTCTCCCTGTAATCTCTCAGGACCAGGACAAAAAAAAGGAGCAATATAAAATGAAGAGAGAAATTCAAAATTTTTAAGGAGAACAAAAATTAGCAACTTGTTGTGTAGCTTTATTTAAACTAATAATTTCTGTAGATAAAATAATTTATTTGAGGCAGTGCATCTCTTTCTCTCTTATAAGATATATACTTACCACCTGAACCTTCACATCCTCTCTCAGACCCCATCTAATTGAGCAAACTAGTCTTAATTTGAATTAAACAGCCAAAGAATTTTACCTTAGATTGATATATCCTTAATCCCTATTTAAAAGGGTTCATTTCTGTGTAATAAAAAGAAGTGTTAATTGATTGGGTTTTCTGAAATAGAATTGTTTTGTATGCATTTCTATGCTGTGCAATTCAGGTGTGGAAGGCAAAAGAGAGGTTAGGATTAGAGGAAATAAGGGTAGGAAGAGGGAATATGAGCATGATGAGGAACAAGAATCAGAAATGATTTTAGTTTTATTAAAACATGGAAATAACACCCTAACAATGTTTTATGTACTTAAGTAATTTGCCAAATTAAATACACAAAGCCTATCATTTACATTTGATATAATACCTCTTCAATCCCCCACTTACATACCAACCCTTTCATTGGTATTTTTATTTTGCCTATATATGATTTTATGTATTGTTCTAGCCACTTACTTTCACAAGAAAAGATTATTTAGGCAATTTATTAATTTAATATTGAATGAAAAAATAAAGCATCATTAAGAAGGCTTTGTAGACTTTATAGTAAAATGTCAGCTTCTCATTCACCCAGTAGGAACTACAGAAACAATAGCATTCAAATATTAACTAGTTCTATCTTTAGGGTTGTTACAATTTAATTAGAAGCAATAAAACAATTACCATCATATTTGAAATAGAACATAATTTAGCACTGATACCTATGGTTATAGGCTATAAATGATGATGAACACATAGAAGTAAAATCAATGTGAGTTTGTGTAAATCAGGAAATTTCATCAATAAGGTGTACTAGTAGAAGATGGAAAATAATGTTTCATACTTGCTGATGAAATTGGAATGTTTCTCCTTTGTCTGCCTTTTGGCATTTTTGACTAATGTCATAGGTATTAAAAGAAAATTAACTAAATAGAAAGCAAAATGAAATTTAGAACTCATCAAGTGAATGACTATATCTTTGTACAGGGCTCAAGGAGAGACTGAATGGAATGCATATCACTAAGACCTGAAGTTAAACAAGGCTTCCTAAACACATTTTCCATTAGAATATATTGACACAAGAAGTTAAGCTTGTGTATACACATATACTTATATACATATATAACATATATACTTATATATATAACATATATACATATATATGCATATGCACCCTCATAAAAACATAAAAATATTCTCAAGATTTAGTACCTCTGTCATCATCTAGTCGGGTGCAAGAAGAAAGCACACAATTCTTACTAATCAATCCTAAAAAGAAATGGAGAAGATAGGATGAGACTTTTGAGTATCTGAGATGGGTTGCTCACTACATTAAAGCAAAAGACAACTGAAAGATAAGGACAATTTTATTTGTAAAGTTTATTTATGACTACTGTTTTTGAACATTCATAGTTCATTACATTCATATTTTATCATCCTCATCAGAAGAAAAGTATGCGTGGCTTGAAAAGTCAAAAAAGTGAAAGTAGGTGAAACTACCATGTAATCCAGAAATCCCCTGCTCTGAAGGCTGATAATGAAATATAAGACACACCTTGGTCTACAGAGAGAGAGCAAGGACAGTCAGTGATACACAGAGAAGCCCTGTATCAAAAAACCAAAAATAAATAAATAAATAAATAAAATACATGTAAGCAAAGATGTAGAGAAAGGGGAATGCCACACATTATTGCTAGGGGTGGAAGTTCAAACATCTACATGGAAATCAGTATTGAATGTCCATTAATAAGTAGACAAGAGTACTATGTGTTAGATATTTCAATGCTTTGTATATCTCTGCTCTTTAGCATGCACTGTCAACTTCACTGGATTCAAAAGATGTTGGTTTAAGGAACCATCCTTCAGTTAATTAAGAGGACTAAGCTCAAAATATTCATTATATAATATGACTGCTGTAGTTAACAAAATAAATTACATCCTTTAACAATGCTAAGTGTATTCTTTGCAAAAAAAATAAATAGGTGAGGTAGTCTATGGTAATTAGCTCGATTTAGTATATTCTTCAAAACATCATATTGTATATAGAAAGTTCATATAATATTACCTGTCAGTTGAAAAGAGTAATATAATTATAAAAAATTTCAGAAGTATATGAATTTTAGGGTGGGGCATGTGTTAACTATTAACAAACGTGTAGAGAGCACTGTAATGTAGGAAAAAGTCCCCAAAGTAGGAAACAAATAAATAAAATCAAACATAATGCTGTTCCACAAAGTTGTCGAAGCCCAGTCATGGAAATAAATAAGCTCTGACATTTACCAACTTGCCAGACATGTTGTAGAGATGTCTAAACTTCAAAAGTTTAGAAATGACAAAAGTTTACTAAGCTCCCATGGTTCCATATGGTTAACTATAGTTCTTCCACTTTCAAAACATCAGGAAAGTTATTGCTTCCAAATCTTTAATGTTTTCCAACATTGTTTCTTGAATCTTAGCATTTAAAATTAATATTACTCTTGAAATGAGAGAGGTATCTCCAAGTTTTCTTTGGGGAGTTAAACATTCATTGCAATCCATTTACTTTGAGACCCATGCAACAAGTTTGCTTCAGGTTTTCTAGCCAGTCCATTTATCCACCCCTGCCTTTAAATGTCAAGTTTATACTAATGAAGCCTACAGCCATCTCTTGCCCAAAGGTCTACATTGAACTACAGACTCATAATGATAGTTGTGGCACACAAGTGACTTTTTATGTTATGATGAGCATTATAAGTATCATTTCTGAAAAAGAAAAGAAAGGAACAAATATGGTTCAGCTCATGGCACTGTGTTAATGAAAAGGATGTTTCAACTCCAAACTGAAGGTTCTAGAAGATGATAACAGCACATGGTACAACATACAGGCATAAGAAAGAGCTTTCTAAATGGGACTCAGTAACACATGAATGGAGACTAGCGTGTGCCAAATGGGAACTCATGAAAATAAAATCTTTTATACAAAAAAGGAAATAGTAAAACATGTGAAAAGATAATCTACAGAATGGTAGAAAAACTGTCAACTACACATTCAACATAGAATCAATATCTAAATTACATAAGGAATCAAAAAATAAAGAAATAAAAGTCAAGAAATCAAACAAAATAAAAATAGGGTTAAAGAATGGAACAGATAATTCTTAAAAGAAGAAATACGAATGAATAGCAAACAATTTACAAAGCATTCAACATCGTTATCTGTAATAGAAACACTAATTAAAACTACCTTGATTTTATATCTGACCCCAGTCAGACTGCCTGTTCTCAAGAAATCAAATCATAATAAGTCCTGGTGAGACCAGGAGAAACAGGTCCTGTTACTGCTTATGAGATTGTAAACAGTTCTAGCCACTGTGGAAAACAGTGTGGAGTTCTTGAAAAGTATAGAAAGGAAATTATTTTGTGAATCAGTTATTCCAACTCTGAGCATGTATCAGGATTCAGCACCCTTCTACAGAAATGTTTCCTTATCTGTGTTCCTTTCAGCTCTATTCATAATAGCTATGAAATAGAATCAGATTGCATATCCAAGAACTGATTAATATAAATTGATGTTGAAATGTTGGCCATATACACAATGAAGTTTTATTCTGCTGTTAGGAAAAACAAAAGTTGTATGTAAATGGATGAAAGTGGAAAAATAATACTGAATGAGGTGATGCAAGCACAGAAAGAGCAATTCTGCATGTTCTGTCTCACATGTGGACCTTATCTTCTATTGTCTAATTTGTTATGTTTATCTTGGAGTTCCTGTAGAAGCCAATAAACTAGAAAGAGCTTACCAGCAGGGTATGCCTAAAGGGTAGTAGTAAAATAAAGGTAGAAATGGGGGGATATTCATGATAAAGAGACTTTAAAAAGAAGAGTTTGAAACATAGGGCAAATGAAATGGGGGGGGGGATTAGCAGGAATAAAGGCACCATGAAAAAGTACATAGGGAAACGTGTGGCAATCAAATTAAAAATTTATAATTCATAATTTTAAAAAGAGTTTGATGGGAGAGACACTGTATAGCTGGAAAAGTCTTGGGCTATTAAACAAAGCTGCAATGCCAAGGATGGGATGATACTTTATACATTGTTGTAGAGAAGCCCCAGAGACAGCCAAAGCAACACAGGTTCTTGACAATTGTCTTGGTTTAATGTAGAGCCCAAAGGTTGCATGATACAGAGAAATCAAGCTGGAAATGAGCTTAGTTCTTCCTCCCAGGCTAGCTATCAGAGTCCCAGAAGGTGCTAAGCAAGCTGCTGAGAAAGAAAAGGCATCAACTGTCTCAGTTACAGATAGACTGCAAACCCTACAAACTACAAGACCCACTTGTGTAATGGTGCTATGGTGGAAATCAACTGCTCTCTGATTGGATTTTAGACCTACTCAACAGGAAAAATATATATTCTTGGTATTATAAAACTGGTTAAAAATTTCAAAGAGGAGATCATTGGCCAGTGGCATACTGATTCTTGGCTGAAACAACATAACCTCAAATTGCTTTATAGTTAATTAAATTTTACCATTGATTAGTTGATTGAGTGATTATGGCACTAGTTCTCTCTCTCTCTCTCTCTCTCTCTCTCTCTCTCTTTCTCTCTCTCTCCCTTTCTTCCTTCTTTTCCTATATTTATTTACTTATTTAATTACCACATGCAATTAGATTAAGTTATGGTGAACAACATTTTTTTGAGGGCACTAGGTTACCCGAAATTACCAGGTGGGGTTTTGATTTATTCGGTTGTTTGTTTTGAATTTTTTAGCACAAATATCTCATTTAATAGAGACAGTAGTGCTTTCAATGTCTTAGCTATTTCTTCTGCACCTTCTGTAACATAAGAAGTAATTTTAAAACCAGATATTAGTACAGTCATGCTAAGGGAATGATGATAGAATGAGACAGTAAGAAAACAATTCTGAGAACTGAGTAAGTGCCAAGAATTCTCATTTAGTGTTCTTTTCTTCCCTCTTACAATCCAATGGGGGAGTAGAAATAACTATCATACTGTTTTTCATTAACAATGTAACATCAGAGACATCAGGGTACTCAATTAAGGTCTCAAAGACAGACTGTGGCAGAACCGAGGTTTAGAACCAACTCCCCTCCATGTTCCTTAATGCATAAATTGATTATAGACCATGATAAGTGTAACTTCTGCAACTGGGATGCAATACCTCACTTTTTTATGGAAGAAATTATTGAAATCCTGGTAACTAAATCAGAGACTGAAAAATGTCCCTGCTGTTTCCCTGACCTAGGTTCTTTCAGATATTTGCCAACTGTTGCAAACATTTCATCTCAAAGTTCCCTGGGACTTTCTCTTTTCCCTGGGAAATTCTCTAATTATGCTCTGCCTCTCTTCAGCTTCCTTCCTGCTCTCCCCTGCCTCCTTGGCCCCCCTCAAATGGGAATTAATCCAACCTCAAACAAGCTGTCACCATGTGAAGATTAGATTGTGATTATTGCTTAGGAGAAAGATGTTTCTGCCCCCTCCTCCAAAAGCCATATTTACAGACAAGAATTCATGGGGCATGTGTCCAATTGATACATTTCTTTTCAAACAGCAGATCTGACACTGAAGTGGGATGCAAATTTAATTATTCCACATGTACAGAACAGAATCAGAATCTCATTGTTAAATTTGTTCTCCTATGTTGGAAAGATTAAAAACAAAAGATGTTGAAGTGGTTTGTGTGAGTGGAATAAATTTTAGTTCATAAAATGTGTGGCAGTAAAATAAGGGCAGAAAAAGACTTATTTCTAGTACATTGAATTATCTTTAGTTTAAATGTTCCTTCTCAGAAATCATTGTTCCTTCCATATATATGCTAAAATTTATATAATCTCTTTTACTGTGGTGATTTCTCCAAATAACTCCCTTCAAGGATACTGTGCATTGCCATCATATATATATATATATTTGAATATTACTAGTAAAATTAAACAATTAGAAAATATATATTAGATCAGCAGTTAAAACCAGAACTGTCATCTCCAGTTAGAATCAATCCTTGGCTCTACAGTTGAATAGTTATCTTATGTTAGATAAGATACTTGACTTTCTTATGCTTCTAGTAATTACTCTGTAAAATAGAGACAATATCAGGGCTCATGTTTCCCAGGTATCTTTTGGAGACAAAAAGTCAGTACAGGTATGTACATAGATGAGTGTCTGATACTTGATGTTATTAGACTACATTCGTTACATACCTTCCTTCCTTTTCAATACATTTTAGTGACTCAACTAAATTCTATTTTTCCTATAAGACCATTTTCACCTTTAATTTTTCACCTTTAAGTCACCACAGCTCAGAGTGCCTGACTCAAATGGCTGCCATTGTGAACTGCCTTGGATGACATATCTATATGTATAAATTACATCTCCTGTATTCAATGATCTAAGCATGAACAGAAAGGATCATCTCACCTTTCACAGAATAGAGAGCAGCTTAAGTGCTCACCATCCCCATTGGGTTAATACATGGAGAACAGATATTTTAAATCAGTCTTTTGAAGGACCCTTTCTACTGCCTATCACAACTTCCCTCTTTCCTTCAATTTCTTCAATTTCTATTTTAAAGCAAAGACAATTAAAGATTGGAAAAAGCAGAAAAAAACTTTCAGGAAAGACAGACTGATTACAGAGTTCCATCTCTTCTTTTTCTATAGACAATCATGGTTTATCCAACATCTTGGTGTAGGCAAAGAGCTTTCCAAACTTCAGAACCCTTGGAAGATCTCCTTAAAACACATGTGTAATGACTCCATTTGCATTTATAGAACTCCACCTGAGGCCTGAGTTTCTGCCATATACTCGAGTCTTTGAGTAGCACTGGTCTAGTGCAGCCTATAGTTCACATTGTCAGAGTGTGTGAAAGAGTAACAGTGCAGTAGGTTTGAGATGAACTGTGTACCAATTTTAACATGTTTTGTCCAGAGAGAATTCTATTAATGCTCTGTGCCACTGAATAATCTGAGTGTGCACTATTATGATCAATCCACATAAGCCTATTAAATGGGTAACAGAATGTATTAAGGTATAAATTGAGGAAATACACTCAGGAATACAGAATGGAGTAGACAGATGAAGTTGTCCTCTGATCTGACTGGGAGTGAATCCACCTCATAGGCAGGAGCAGGGAGAAGAGGCATGTGACCCTTCTCCAACTTTTTATAAGAGGTTATGTGCAATGACAGGAAGCACTGCCTCCTTTGGTCCATATAGCCTAAGGTCATGGGCAGAACAAATACCACTGTATTTCCCTTTTTGTTTAAATAAGTTTCTAATTTTAATGCTAACTATATACTTTAAGAATGATTATCAAGTATTTTTCAGGAAAAACAAAGGATAATAACATGAACAAAAATGGCACCAACAAGAATAACATCAAATAAGAAAGACATGCTAAATGTCTGGGAATGTCCAGAACATGAGTAAATGGCAAATTACCAAGATTACTCCAATAGCTGTCCTATCTTGAAGATTCTAATTCTAGTACTAATATGTTCTAGCTAAGATACAAGAAGATTGTAGCCAGGAGGCAGTGGTGCATGCCTTTAATCCCAGCACTCAAGAGGCAGAGCCAGGTGGATCTCTGTGAGCTAAAGACCAGCCTGGTGTACAGAGCGAGATTCAGGGCAGGCACCAAAACTACACAGAGAAACTCTGTCTCAAGAAGAAGAAGAAGAAGAAGAAGAAGAAGAAGAAGAAGAAGAAGAAGAAGAAGAAGAAGAAGAAGAAGAAGATTGTAACTTTAACTATCTGGTCTTCAACCCCATCAAAGACCTGAAAAGGGCATAATAATACCTGACAAAACAGAAAATGCAAGCAAGCAATTTTTGGAATTCTTGTGAGAATAGACAGAGACAGCTAGCAGCCTGGATAGTCACCTAAAGTTTCTCAGCAATTTGACTACAGGCCTAGAATATCTGACAGATCATTTTCAGAATCAGGAATTTTGAAAGACCTTCTTACCCTGTCTTGGCAATGTTCAATAGTCAATTTTACTGGTGTCCCTATCATTCTGAAAGGACAGCCTTCACACTATCAGCAGTTGTGGTAAGGGCAGTTCTTTGCCCAACAGGCCAATTTGTTCCAAGAAGACAAACTTCCAAATGGAAATGTCTTAGAAGCCCAACATTCTCTCAGGATCTAATCAGCGCTACCAGGAGCAATCATGTCCCACGTCAACAGAATTCTAAGTTATCAAAACAATTAAATGTCATATTCTCTAGGTCTATGAAGTGTTTGAGGATTACCTCTGCATCTGACCTATGTTTCTGTAAATCTGGAGAACCTAACTGATATAACTATAGAAATGACAAGCATGGGTGACTATAGTTCCGTAAATTTTGTCTATCTGAAAAACTTAAGGACTAAGGCTTCACATTAACAAGATAAACAGTCTGTAAGCAGATGTACCATATAAGGACAATGACCTGAAAATTGTGACAATACACAAACTATCTTAAACAGAGGTAGAAATGAATAGTGCAATATGCAATATGACAACAACATCCTTAATATATATCAATGTGCAAAATATCCTAAACAGAAGTAGAACATACATACAGTATGATAAATATAATATTACACTTGTATAAATGTAAAACAGGAATAGGAAAATGTGTAAAATACAACAAATATAGTTTTGTATTTGTATCAATATACAAATTATCTTAAATAAGAATATAGAAATAATTTATATTTGTATCAATATATAAGAATCCATATCAGTGCAAATTACCCAAGACTGATAGTTTGCTAAATCATTTTTACTAGTAGAAACAATAATCTACCTTAATATACTATACCTATTCATCCCCTTTTTTCTTTTATAAAGGAGAATATTGAGTCTAAATTTCATTGTTCCACCCCTAACCCTATATCCATACATCCATAACCCTGAGAAAAATGAAACCTTTGGGAGAGGGGGTGTCATTTTCTTAGAATTGGTTCCTGCTATTTAGGGGTAACAGTATCTCTGTGGGGTCCTGTAAGAAAGCTTAGATAGTTTGGATTCAATAGGGGTAGCTGTAGAATCTGCAGTCAATCTTAGTCTCAAGTAATGGGTAAGATTGTCTGAGATTCTGTCTAGAATTGTCATATGATGGACCATCTCATCATAGAACTGTCCTGAAGAGTTTTCAGTCCAAAGCTGATCATTGAGTAATGTTCTTAGGTATCATGGCATCTTTCTCGGCTGAGTAGAGTTGTTGCTGTGGGGCCTCATCTTCCTTCTGGAGACTTCAGAGAATGCTATTGGGAAGACATATTTTCACTGTGGAAAACTTAAACATTATTAATATTGAAATGGATAGTTTGCATTATAAGATCACATGTAAGGAAGGATTCTGAGAAATTAAGAATAAGCATGGAGAGAAATAGAATCTTGGTAACAATGGTCCTTAGATTATTGATTTTCTTCTGTCTCACATCAATTGGGTCTTCCAATATGAAACATAATCTCTTAATTTCTTTCTTTTAAAAACATACTTGGGTTTAGAAAGGGAGAGAGCCACATTCCAACTCTAAAGCCAGCTTGATTTATTATTGAACCAGGAGCATAGCTATTCTAGAGTTAAAGAGGTATTGATGTTAGGCAGTGAAATATTACCTTGTAGAGTCTATTTTACCAGTAGGTTCTTCCCTTCTGCTGTAGACATCTGGGTGTCCAAGGCCTTCTGAATTCTTGAAGATAGGTATTCCTACTATCCTGTAAAGAAAAAAAAAACAGAACCCTGCCATGACCTTTGTTTGTTGAATTTTCTTACAACTTGTAGAGTTGTCACATTGGTGGATGAGCTATTACTTCTCCACATCAAGGGGTTTCTCCTGTTTGAAGTGAATTTTTATTAATTTTGTTGGTATCCATAGCTTTTCTTCTCCTGCAGAAACAAAAGCAAAACCCCTTCTCCAACATAGGATGTATCCTGTGTTCCATTCCAAAGTCAATACAAGTAAACCAGTTTGTTTAGCTCAGGAGATTTTTCTGTTGTGCAATGTTTCTCTGCAGCTGTTATTCCTTTCTCATCAGCATTGAGAAAATTCAAGTTTAATAAAGAATTATGTAATCTGTTTCTAGGAAACATTGTTACCTGTTGCTGTTTATTTAGCATATTCTTTAAAGTTTGATTGAATCTTTCTATGACTAATTGACCTGTAGGATTATGTGGTATACCTGTAACATGCTTAATATTGTAATAAGCAAAACACTGTCTCATTTTATTGGAGACATATGCTGGAACATTGTCAGCCTTAATTTGTACAAGTATTCTCATGATGGCCATAACTTCTAATAGGTGTGTAATCACATAATCAGCCTTTTTCATAACTCATAGGAGTTGCCCATTGAAATCCTGAATAGGTGTCAAAGGTATGGTGTACATATTTTAATCTTTCGAATTCTGTGCAATGAAACACATCCTCTACCAAATTTCATTTCTTTGTATACCTTTTGGGTTGCTTCCTGCAGATGATGGAGTTTGGTTATAGAAGGAACAAGAAGGACACTTTTTATAATTTCCTTGGCTTGTTGCCAAGCAATGGAAAAATCCTTCAAACCCTTGCTATTTACATGGTGTTTCTTATGAAATTCTGATACTTCTAGCACATTACCTATTAATAACTGATCAGTCTCATCACTACCTTGTGCTAGAGGACCTGGAAGACCTGTATGGGATCTGATGTGTGTTATATATGTAGGATGTTCCCTATTTCTGGTGACTTCCCCTTGTTGTATAAATAGGGAAGTTAATTCTGTATTATCAGGAATAAATTCAGCAATTTCAACATGTAAAACAACTCTCTCTGCATATTGAGAGTCAGTAACTATATTGAGAGGTTCCTTAAAGTCCATTAGTACTGTAAGAATGGCATACATTTCTACCTTTTGCAAGGAATTGTAGGGGCTTTGAACCACTTTATTTCAACTTCCTGATTTGTATCTTGCCTTTCCTGGTTTATTTACATCAGTATGGATTGTGGGGACTCCAGAAATTGGTTTTAGCTGTACAATATGAGGAAAGACCCATTCAGTTCTCTTTAAGCATTCTATTCTCTTGCTTTTGGTATATAGTTTTTAATGCTCTTTGCCAGTATTCATTACATTTCCATAACCAGGAAATTTCCTCATCAGTTAAAGGTACTACAATTTCTGATGGGTCCATTTTTGTCAACTGATGAAATCTTAATTTTCCTTTTAGAATTAAATCAGAGATCTTTTCTAGGTAAGTCTTTAACTTCTTACTTGGTCTATGTGGTAGATATATCCATTCCAATGTAATATCTTCCCTCTGAATCAAAATCCCTGTGGGGGGGTTATCTAGAGGGGAAGATGACAAGAATGCAGTTAAGTTCTGAATTCATATGATCCACATGTGCCTCTCATATTTTCTTTTCTACTAGAGACAATTCCTTCTCAGCTTCAGTAGATAATTCTCTTGGACTATTTAAGTTCTTGTCCCTTTTAGGGTATTAGCCAAATTTACTAGTCCATCTTTCGGTATTTCAATGCTAGCCTGTAAGTTACAAATGCTTCCTAACAATTTTTGAAAATTAGTAAGAATCTGCAATTGTTCTTTCATCAGTTGTACCTTCTGGGTTCTATTTTTTGTAGCTTTATCTTATATTCTAAGTAATTAATAGAATTTCCTCTTTGTGTTTTTTCACAAACAATTTATAATCCCCAGCAAGCCAAAAATGTTTTTACTTCAACCATGTTTTCTATGGTACCTACCTTTGGGTCAGCTAATAAGATACCATCTATATAATGGTAGATTATAGATTGTGGAACTTTTGCATGAATTATTTCCAATGGTTTTTGCACAAAATATTGGCACAGGGTGGAGCTATTTAACATTCCCTGTGGGAGAACCTTCCATTGATATCTCTTGGCTGGCTGGCAACTATTATAAGTAGGTACTGCAAAGGCAATTGTTTTTATATCCTTTTCTTGTAGAGGCATTGTAAAGAAACAGTCCTCTAAGTCATTAACTATAATAGGCCATTCTGTAGGTAACAGAGAGCACCAGGGCATCCCATTCCGTAGGAAGACCATAGGCTGAATTTATTTATGGCTCTCAGATCAGTCAGCATTCTCCAATTACCAGAATTCCTTCTGAAAACAAATACAGGAGAATTCCAAGGGCTGGTAGATTCTTCAATGTGTTGAGCATTTAACTGCTCCTGAACCAGCTGTTCTAAAGCTTGTAGCTTTTCTTTGGTCAATGGCCATTGTCCAACCCAGACAGGTGTATCAGTTAGCCATTTTAAAGGTAGGGGTGTTGGTACTTCTGAGAGTTTGACAGCAGTTGTGCTCTGTGTATGTACAGCCTGAATGGTTGGTGGCTCTTTTTATAGCATCTTATAATGTTATTTCTAGAAACATGAATTGGTCTGTATTCCAATTCTGAGATTATAGGAATTTTAATCTGGGTATTCCATGGCTGTATCAGACCTTGGTCCCAAAGATTCACCACCACATTTGCCAATTATGGCTTCAGGCTTCCTCTCTGTCTTTCTGGCATTCAACATTCTGGCATTCTATGCATTCAACTCATCCTGATCTTGGTTTTAACTGAGACAGGGTTCCAATCCCTAGAAATTGAACATTTACCACCTGAAGAGGCCAATTTGGATGCCATGAGTTTGATGTAATTACATCCGAAATTGCGTCTAGCAGGCCCTCCAGGAAAACACTATTAATTTGTACCCTAAGCTTTGGTCTTTGTTCCTTTATGCAAGTCTGGCAAAATATTTATTTTATGGTGTTTTCTAGAATTTTTGATCCATCTATCAAAGCTGTTCTATCTTCCAGTGCAATATCATTTGTTACATTAGACAATGGAATATTTAATTTTCCTAGAGAGAAATTTCCTCCACAGTGGCTGGAAATGTTTAGTCCACATTTGGTCTGGGGGCCTGTGAGAGGCCCCCTGAGGCATTTCTCACTGAAAAAGGGTTGCCTTGTATATCTATTGTTGATCTACATTTATTGGTCCAATGTCGGCCTTTGCCACATCTTCTGCATAAACCAGAAGGTTGGGGCCTCTCATTTGGGTTATTTCTAGAAGGAGTATTGCTTCTAGGAGCACCTTGTACACAATTTCTTCTCATATGAACTGGTGTACCACAGTTAAAACATTTGGTACCTTGAGGCCTCCTTTCTCCTCTGGAAATTGCCTCTCCTATCTGTGGTGGTATTGTGTTCCTCAAAATATTGTGCACCCCAATAAACTTATCTGGGGTCAGAGAACAGAATAGCTACTAGATATAGAGGCCAGAATATAGTGGCACACATGCCTTTAATCCTAACATTCCAGAGGCAGAGATCAGCCTGGATCTCTGAGTTCAAGGCCGCACTGGAAACAGCTAGGCATGGTGACTCACACCTTTAATCCCAGGAACTGATGGCAGAAAGCAGAAAAGTATATAAGGCATGAAAAACCAGGAACTAGAGCTGGTTAAGCTTTTAGGCTTTTGAGCCACAGTTCAGCTGATAGTCATTCTGGATGAGGACTGAGAGGCTTCCTGTCTGAGGAAACAGGATCAGCTAAGGAACTGGTGAGGTGAGGTGGCTGTGGCTTGTTCTGCTTCTCTGATCTTCCAGCATTCACCCCAATACCTGGCTTCAGGTTTGTTTTTATTAATAAGTACCTTTAAGTTTCATGCTACACCTATCCAAGCCTCATTACCATAGTTAAGAGACTCAACATCCATTGTATATTGAATTCATTCCTCCAAAGGTGCTGACCTGACCTTTAAAGGTGTAGGTACTCTTTTACATTCTGTACTAGTGCTATCAAAAGCCAAAGATTGAGTTAATACTTGTATTAATTGTGGGTCTGATACTGCTTTGTTTATAGCCATGGTCAGCCTTTATATAAAATCAGTAAAAGTCTCTTGTGGTCCTTGGAAAATTTTTGCATATACCTCAGTTGGTTTCCCTGGTTCTGGACATTTTCCCCAAGCATTTAAAGCTGCTGTATGACATAGTAATATTTTATGTTCATCAAAGGAACTTGTACATTTCTGTCAGTGAAATATCCCTCAGCAAGAATTTGATCTTGGGAGATCTCCAAACCACTGATCTTACCCTGCTGTTCCAGGCACCTAGCTTCTTCTCTCAACTAGTTTTTCCATTGTAACTGCTTGCTATATTCCAGAACAGCTGAAAATAACTGATTCCAGTCATCTGGCATGATTCTATTTATGGAAGACCATGTATTTAACATCTGTTTTACATGTGTTGAGTGTATACCATAGGTGACCACTGCTTCCTTCAGTTTTAAATCTCTCATATAAATATGTTGCAAAATATATTCTACATATGGCTCAGGATGTCTATCATCTGCTGGCTTCTCTTGGATGGTGACAGGATAAGCCATTATATAAAAGTCATCAGGTGATGTTATGACTTGTATGACCTTGACCTTTTGTTTATTAGTTTTTTGTCATATTTACTGAGAGATTCTTCCAGAGCTTGGAATGGAGCAATTACAATTTGTTGCAGCATTTGAACCTCCTCTGTTGTAAAGGATTCTAGAGATTTCATGGAATCATACAACTTTTTATGTTCTTCTGAAACATATGATTCCATGGACCTCATTTTATCAATTATCAATAATCTTCCCTACTTATAAATTATCTGAATAGTGTTAACATTGCTCTGGAGGGTTATTGTTTTAACTATTAAGTATTCATATTTATTATCAATAGAATTAAATCTGGTTGTACAGTTATTATTTTTGGACTGAAGTTATTGTGGAAAGTTATCCGATTACAAAGAAAAAATCATTCTGTTTAAATCCTCATTGCTACTCTGCAAAGCCTGAAATTCTTGTGGTAAGTTAGCAGATTCCAAAGAAAAAAAATCCTTCTATTTAAATTTTTATTGCTATTTTGCAAAGCCTTAAGTTGTTGTGGTAAGTTAGCAGATTCCAAAGAAAGAATCCTTTTATATCAATCTTCTTTACAACCTTGTAAAGCCTGTATCAGTCCCATTAATGCCTCCTTTTTGCTACTAACATTAAGCCAATTTTTCAATGATATCATGTGAATTATTAAGCTAATTGCCATAACAGTGAATATTATATACATCCCAAGAAGGTCTTATATGTCCTGTAGAAATTCATTCATGATACAAGAAAAAATAATAATTCCTGGATGTAATATTTTCTGCCATTTTTGAGAAATATTCAAACTTTGTAAAGAAAAATTTATTAATTACTTATTTTATCAATAAGTTTAAAGTGTAAAATTATCAAGTAATTTACCTCAGATAAAATCCTCAAAGGATTGTCCTATGTGTTCAGATGTTCCAGATGTAATTGACCAGCTTGGGTGAATGGCTGATTCATTCCATGTTTTTTGGATGTAGTATCGTTGCTTGGCCAGTAGGTGTTGCACTAAAATAGGTCTGGTGTGAACTGACTGAGGCTCCCTGAATGGGCTCTATGAATCAAACACTAACCCAGGCAACTTCTACCTGTGAGTACTGGACAGAGATGCCAGGATCACAACAGATGAGGAAATACACCAAGAAAACAATTAGAAGTGCTGCCTGGGACACCTGCAGACACTCTGCAGGACTTGCTGTGCATGTGCACTCCATGGTGGCTGTGCACAAAATGGCAGCAGCAGTGTGAGTTTCAAAAGATGGAGTTGGCAGCAGCTACACCGACCAGTTTTAAAAGTAAAGGGATTGTCTGCTGGTAGTCTTTAACCAGGTCGGAGTCTGACCCGATCTGGCCTCTATAAGCACAGAACTAGAAAGGAGCCTAGTGCAGGCACCTTTCTCTGGTACTCTATCTGCTAAAGAATGCAAGTGCTTCTGGCAGTGGTTACAAGAACAGCTGCCTTGTGAGTTGCCTGGCCAGAGAGTGACTGACTCACATGCCACATGAGCTGCCTGGTCTACAGGCTCTCTGCTGGGCTGCTGTATGCAGGTGGTCACCTGAGAAGGGGTCAGGCTGTTCCTGGAGGTGGGGGGAGGGTTGATCTGCACTGGCTCTGCAGGGCAGAGAAACTCACCAGCAGTCACCTGTGTGCGCTACGGTTTGGTCACAAAAGCAGTCGCTATGGGGATGTGTGAGGCTCAGATCCATGTGGTTTGGACTGAGAGGCTCATGGGTGTTAGCTAGGCAGACTTGCAGTGAGCACAGGAGCCTCTGAGCAAATCTGGTGCTGCTGCTGCTGCTGCTGCAGACACTGCAGACAGGAGCCACAGGGAGTGTGGGGTCTTTTTGCCACGTGGGCGCCACTTATTATGATCAATCCACGTGAGTCTATTAAATGGGTAACATAATTTATTAAGATATAAATTGAGGAAATACACTCATGAATACAAAATTGAGTAGACAGCTGAAGTTGTCCTTTGATCTGACCAAGAGTGAATCCACCTGGCAGGCAGGAGCAGGGAGAAGGGGCATGTGACCCTTCTCCAACTCCTTTCTTTTTTTTTTTTTTTTTTGTAAAACATATAACTATATTTTACTTTTATAATATTAAACTTAAAGTTTTTTCATGTCTAGTGTTATATCTCTGTAAGAAGTAGAAAATCTGTTTTTTCACAACTTGTGACACCTTGCACAGCCTTGGTGCAGGGGGGAATGGCTTGGACCTGCCTCAGCCGAGTGTGCCAGGCTCTGCTGACTCTCCAACTCCTTAAAAGAGGTCATGTACAATGGCAGGAAGCACAGCCTCCTTTGGGCTGTATAGCCCGAGGTCATGGGTGGAGCAAATACTACTACAGTGTGATATGATTTTACAGTTTTGGAGGACATTGCAGGCTTATAGTCATCACATTTACTTTTTAAGACACTTCTGCAGAATTACATTACTTTGATAGTACTAAGCCACAGTGTTTCTGCAAATGGTGACATTCAGTGTAGGCTAAACTTCTATATCATATAAACATGTTCAAATTTTGCCCCTTCTCCATTACAGTCATATCATCAGAGTTTCAATTTTCTGCCATATAAATTATTTGTAATTATACATATAATCATATGTGACTATGACATACAAAGAGCATTAATATAATTTAATTTGTCATTGTTAATCTTGACTATAAACCACTTTGTGAAATAAATACAACTATCTCCCCCATCTTTACAGATGAAAATATGCCTTGGTCTTAGATTGCTTATCTCAGATTATGAAGTCACTTTTTTTTTCTATCAAAACTTACATACATGGCCCTCTGATTCAAAATCTTTCCTATTTAATATTAGGGTATGATAAATTGAATCATCGTTATTTAGCTGATACATTTTTAAAGCTACATAAGAAACCTTGAATATTAATTTCTCCACAAAAAAACCATATTCTTAATGTCAGAGTGGCAATCCCTACCCCATCCCTTTAGCATTATGAGGCTCTTCATTTGACTTGCCTGTTGCTTCTTTATGGCTTGCTCTGTCCCAGAGCAGTGAGGACAGCTGAAAACCATGTATCAGTTACAGATAATCATGTCTCCATTTAGCTCAGGCAAGTGATTTCTCATTGTCCCTGTCAAATAAAATCAGCCCTTAGCACAAGCTATTTCCTTCAGAAAACACAGTTCTACTTCGTCCCTCCCTGAGCTCACTTAGATTAACATTAATGATCTTTCCTCACAGATGGGTCCCAGAGCATCAGACCCTGCCAAGCCATTTTCTATTCAAAATGATTCTTGTCTTGGCCTCTTGCTTGCATTGTGGCCCCATCTCAATTTGGAAGCAGCGGCAGTTAGCAGCTGTTTTCACACTTAGACTTGGAAAGGAGATCCTGAAAGACTTGGAGAGAAGTCAGGGCTGGGAAGGAGAGAAAGGGGCGTGCTTTTTATAGAATAATGGAAGCTATAGGTTGGACATATACACCCCAAAGGAAAAGACAGATGCTGAAAGGCAAAACTGCCATGAAATTTGATAGTTGGCTTTGAGACATGGAATTAGTGTTTAGACCTTTTCAAGTATTTTATACTAGAAGTTAAAATAATTTCTACTACATTTTAAAATTAATTGTTTATGGGATATCAAGGTTTGAGCCAAAAGTTCCTTCATGTTCCACAGGCTAGCCTTGAACTTGCTATATGGCCAAGGAAGACATTGAATTTCTGTTAGGCATGTGTCATTACACCAAATTTTATGTAATGTAGGGATAAAACCCAGGGCATTATTCATGCTACACAAGTGCTGTAACAATTGAATTTCATGCCAGTCTCTTATTTAAAGGACACACAAATACAAAATACAAGAAATGTGGCAAAATAGTAAAAATCCAAATGTTTTCTCCAACCCAAAGTTAACCACTATCAAACTGTGTATTTCTCTGGGGTTGACACCAATATCATAATTCTAATAAGAATATTTACTGTTTTAAAGTTACTCGTAGTGCTAATGTAACATTCTGAACAGTGCTTATCATTTGCTTTAAGTATGGTGCACACACTGTGCAAAACTCCATGTGTGGTTAGTGTCTATATCCCCAATATTGTAAAAGCTGAGAAAGTTGTTCTTGGTGAACAACTTCACTGTGAAGTAGAGCAAAAGAGAATCTTAGAATTTATTTCTTCACTTTTGTTTAATTTGAATGGAGAAGAAGAGAACAGACTTGAAAAGTCAGAAACAAGGCATAAATATAGCCTGATGGTATGAGCTCAGATGGTGATCAGGAGAAGAAAGTTTATTTTTGTCCATTCACCATGGAGCTATCCCATGGCTTCATTTGGGTACCTTCAGAGAACTTTCATCTACTACCTTAGGACAAATTTGCTTCCTGGAAAGGAAGATAGTAAATAGTTTATTCATGAGAACAGAAGATTGTGAACACAGTAGTGCACAAGAGAGCGCAGGCTGCCAGTGGAGGAGCAGTGGAGCTGGATTTGCCTCCTGTTCAGGAGATGGATAAGCACAGTGGGATCCATTCATTAGAGTCTAGATCCTCTGATAAAGGGAATAGCTCCTTAAACACTGTCAGGAGGAGGAAAACTCCTTTCTTTATCTCCCCATGCATTTCTCACCACTGACAATCATTGAATAATATCTCCACTTTCTATATAGAGGAGGGAAGTGCTCATGAAAAACAGCCTGTGTGAAGGATGGGATGTCACCAAAGCGAACAACAGATAACACATAAACACCCTGCTGTTGTTTGCTTCTTTCTCCTGATGTTGGTTTTCCTTGTACTGTGACCATCAACCCACATAAATACCAGGGAACTCCTTTGTTAAAGTATTTCTATTTCTTTCCTTAGCTTGTATCATAGAATTCTTGGAAGAAAAAACACCTTACCAAGGTCAGAGTTTGAATATGAAATGGTTCCTATGGGCCCTGTATTAAAGACTTGGTATCCCACCAGTGACACAATTTTAGGATGTTCTGGTAACAACCCAGAAGAAATAAGGTACCAGATATATGCCTTTGAAAGGTAGACCTTTGTCCCAGTCTCAGGTCTATTCCTGACTCTGTCTTCTTTTCTGCCCAGAGCCAAATAGCTTCCTCTTCCAAATTTGTCTGCTGCCATGATGCTTTGTCTCATTACCAGTCCAGAATCAATGGAGCAAAAGAATATGTATTGAAATCTTTGGAGCTGTAGAAAAAAATAATCTTTCTTTCTTTTTAATTGTTTATGTCAGCCACTCTTTCCCAGTCTGACTGACACAGCAGGGCAGAATGGAACTTCTCTGTAATATCAGAATCATGTATGGACTGTATTTACAAAGACCCAGCATCAGAGAAGTTCTGAATGAGGGTTCTGGAAAGCAGTCTAAGAATGTGTGTCATTTGCAAAGTGAAAGTGATGCAGTGGCCTCATGCTGGAATTGGGAAGTATTGTTTCTCTGAAATTCATAGGTGGCCCACATTCATTCACTCTGGCATGTCATCCTATTACAGTCATTTCTGTTCACATTTCAAAAGAAGTATTGCCTTCACATGGTCCCAAAGTTTCCTCACAGATACAGTTTGAGAAGAAAGTAATTAACCATTAACATGAATAAAGTACACGTATAATTCACACCATGAACAGAATTTAACATTGTCAGAATTGTGGTAACCGGGTGATAGAGATAGGATAGCAAAGAGAAACAGTGAGACGAGCACCTCCCTGCTATGTAATTCTCAACCAAAACCAAACACAGAGAGGTCCCTCCCCCAAAACCCAGGTATTCTAAATCCAACCATAGGATCATAAAGGAAACTCAAATTTAGAGACGTTTATTTAACAAAATAACAGACAACTACTGTCTACAATATTGTCCTAGTCACTGCTCTAAGGCTGTGAAGAGACACTGTTCCTGGGTCCTGACAGCTCCCTCAGGGGAGGGGGTGAGAAGGTGTATCAATGGCATAGACAAATACTGAGTCATCACATATTTCATAGCTTTATCTGATGTCCTTGAACAATTCTTGTAACCTCAAAGGTCCACAATATTTCACTTTATGAAATAAAATCATTAATGAAGATGATTAACCATCTCATTATTTCATTTAATTAAGATCCAATAAAATTACATGATTTTATTTTTTTCTTTCATAAGTCATCTATATCACCAGTGGGAAGACAAATGTACATTGGATACATGCATATTATGTGACTGTATCACTAAAACACTCAATACCCATCCTAAACTTGCAGTTTAATTCTTAGATTGCACTCCTTTAAAAATGTTCTGTAAGTAGTCATTTTATTCATAGCCAAAACCTAAGCACAGGTACTTTCTGCCACTATTTTCATATTTTTTTAAATGTCTACTGATTGAATGTCTTTGCAAATAAATAAACAAAAAATCATTTTTCCACAGAGCCACAGCAAAATTATCCCCTTTTCTAATTCTCAGAAACAACAATGGTCAAATACAAACAGTGAGGAAATCATCAAACCTAGTCTATTTTGCTATTCATTTCATAATGTTTGTATTCGGCTACTGTTTTTGCCAATATTGAAGCTGTTCTTGTGGTGCTTCACGAAGGTTATACAAACAGTTACTCAGAAAAAACAGAAGCTGTGCTAGTCAAAATGTAGTCAATAGAATGTGGGTTTAGCAATCAGAAGGCCTATAGATGGGGCTCAGTTAGAGGTGTTCAGGGGAAGCAGGCAAGGAGCTAGAGCAAGGTGTGATGGCAGACCTGAGGGTTGATAGTGTGATACCTAATGTCTCAGCAGACATGAATGGACAAACAGAATATGTTATAAGGACCTTAAGTTCGGGATAAATAGAGTTCCTGATGAGCCTGCAGTCAGTGATCCAAAAGATCTGAGAAAACACAGCAGGACTCCAGATTCAGAAATAGAATGTTAGTTCTGCTAAGTTCAGAAAAAGGGAGAACAGCAGTCTCCTAAAACTGGGGAGGTTTGCAGTTCTGAGATAAATGCAAACATTGAGAATCAAGGCAAAATGGTGTCCAAAAACAAAACAAAACAAAACAAAACAAACAAACAAAAAAATAAATCAACAGGAGTTCAGCATTGGCCTTGCTCTGGTCACACCAGAACCCAGGTTACCACTTAGCTTATTCTACTCACTAGTGCACTTTTACTTTGTCTCCCTTAGCTATTGTGTAGTCATTCTTAAAATTACAATCATGTGGGGGAGTGTGCATGTGCACATATGCACTCGTGCTTATATGTCATCTCACATGAGTGGAAGTTGGAAGAAAGTTTGTGAGAGTCAGTTTGCTCTTTCCACAGTGTGAATCCCAGGTGTCAAATTCAGGTGATTAAGGTTGGTATAAAGTGCCTTTATCCACTAGGCCACCTTACTAGCTCATTGTGTACAATTACTAATATTAAAAAGATACAGCTATGTTATCACACTATTTCCCCATCTAGCCTCTAAGATTTATTTACTTATTTATTTATTTATTTATTGGTTTTTCGAGACAGGGTTTCTCTGTGTAGCTTTGCGCCTTTCCTGGAGCTCACTTGGTAGCCCAGGCTGGCCTTGAACTCACAGAGATCCACCTGCCTCTGCCTCCCGAGCGCTGGGATTAAAGGCGTGCGCCACCAACGCCCAGCAAACTTTTTTTTTTTCAGATGCATGCATGTATGCATCAGGGGACTTGAACCCAGGACCTCCGGGACCGCAGGCGGCGCTCCTAACCTCCGCGCCACCGCTCAGGTTCACTAGCCTCTAAGATTTAGAAGAGTAAAATAAGCTTTGATATAATTGATGTGTGTGAAAAAAATCCATCTCTTCCTTCAATTATTTGAGTACTTTAATTCTTCTTGAAACTCAGTTTTTGTAGATATAGTTATCTAAGAGGACTATTTCAAATTCTTATCACTAGAATTCATGTGAATGGATATACATACATGCACAATGTGACATTGTTGCAGACATTGTAGCTGGACATCTACCATTTAAAATAGGTAGGATAAAACTTAGATGAGGAATTGACCTTGAGGAGTTCACACAGATAAAGAAAAGGCTGACATTAACAATAATTTAACTAAAACTTGTAGAAGGTAGTTACTTTCAATATCATGCCTAGGAATATTGGATCCTAGCCAATAACATAACAATAAGATTTAGTTGGGTAGTTTCCATGATTTTCAGGGTGGAACCTAGATACTTCAGAAAAACCAACAATTCTACTTAGAGCAAAGCCTTGGCATCCTCCAGGCTCAGATTCCTAGGGACTAAGGTCAGACACACATGGATATTGATAACACATACCAACATAGAACCTCAAGCAATATTAATATTGTATTATAACTCACAACATAGAGGACCACTCCTTCCTGGCTTTCTAAAAGTAAATTTTTTTTTTAAAAAGTGTATAATCTGCATGAACTCACAAGTATCTAGAGTTTAGATTGAGTGTTGGCTTCCTAGACAAAAATTAGAAATATACACAATAACCAATTAGATTCTGTGACATTAGCAGCCAAGAATAAATAAAGTGGCTTTCTTCTTTTGTCCTTATACAAGGGTGGAGAGACTGACTACAGTGCAAGTAAACTTTATTTGGGGGCCTTGATGGTTTTAACTTTTTCTTTATCTATTTTCAGTACCACTCTCATTTCGATGTTTAAATCTAATTTAGAATGATTTAATACAAGTGATCAGCCCCAGGGTCAAGGCTTGTGATACAATCAAATTGTATCACAATTTGATACAATTTAACAATTCTAATTTCAAGGACTTTTATCTTAATTTTTTTTCTAACAACTTTGCAGTGTTAAGTATTACATGGACCTTTATGATGGATTTTAATTTTATTTACAAAATGATTCAAAATACCAAACTTACTTACACATTTTTTTACATATAGACATCTCATTATTCCAGTATTAATTTGTTAAAAGGGTTATAATTTTTCTTTTAATAGCATGTTGTGCATAAAAATATAGATATCTAGATAGTAGTAGGTCTATGACTGAAATTTCTGTGTTACATTTATATATTAATTTACTGTTAACTTAGTTCCACAATGCTTAGATTAATATGTCTGTGTTTAAAATTATACACTTTGAATCACTGGATTTTTCTTCTTCAGAGTAGTTTTAGTAACTTTAAATCCTGGGTGTTTTGTGTGAATTTTAGAATTGGCTTCCTAATTTTTATGAATGCATATTCAAAGATTTTTATTGGGATTTCATGGACTCCATATGTCAATCTAAATAGAATTGAAAATTTAAGGGCCAAAATCATGTAGCCCCTAAGCCCCTGAGCATTTGAACACAAATTTACTTTCAGGTGGGTGTAAACAGTAAGGCAGTATGTAATGAATAAAGGCAAAAAGTAATCATGTATCCATGATAACTTAAACTTTAGAGGAAGTGTTTTCAGGAAAGGAAATATCAAAATACAAAGTGATACAAGTTTTGAGATCTTAAATAATTCATGTGAGCATTACACATAGAAATAATAATCTTTGATGGCTGACAAGGTTCCCTAACTCAAGAAGCAGTGGAAATAACATGATAGAATAATACAATACAATATAATATAGAGTTTGCCAAGGATTCCATGCTCTGGAATCTCATCAAATTCCAGACTCACAATTTTCTAGTTGTACCACATACTAAGTTAGAATTAATGTGCTTTATCTTAAACATCATCACATGTCCCATAGACCCTGGACATGTTACTCCATCTGTCTGTAATAATTTTCCATGCTCTCTTTTTCTGGCTTGATTATGTTCTCACTCTGGTCCTCTGACTAGAAGGCCCTCCCTCTAGGGAGCTTTGTTTCTATGGCTAGTTGAGATCCTCTTTTCTCTGATCTCGTAACCTCATGCTTCATGTTACAAAGTCATGTTCTTTGATATTATAAGTATATCTAGACACGTTTCCTTTTCTCTTCTAGTGGAATTAAGAGTAACAAAAGACAAAAAATGTTCCCTAAGTCCAAAACTTCCACACATAGCACATTTATTTTGATGTCAAATAAACGTTTGTGATCATTAAATAGCTAAATAAATAAATTTCTAAAGTATCAGTTTGGTTTTACTCATTTTTAATGAGGGACATCAAATATATCTCAGATTTCTAATGTTTGTATTATGTATTGTGGTTTATATTTTTCTTTAATTTAAATCAGAGATTTTAAATCAAACTCACAGAAGATATTTTCTGGAATTAGGGATGTTTCATTTTACAGACTGATCTCAAATGAGTATTTTTGTGTTGCCTAAAAAAGGAAGCTGGGGTATAGAAGTGAGGTCACTTGGATTGCATAACAGATCTAACAAATAATTTTGTCAGTTACTGTTAGAGTGTTCTTCCTATGCAGCTAACATCAGGTAGATGCAAACATTTGCATTTTTACCAGCAATCCGAGATAACATAATCTTGATCAATATATTTATTTGGCCAAGAGGGAGCATCAAAAGTCATATCTATTGCTGTAGCTGATGTTTTCCTGTGTCCTGGCCTGCTGGCCGTCAGGACAATTCTCTGCCACTAGCATCCCCCAAGTAAACACACAGAGGCTTATATTATTTAAATTGTTTGGCCTAATGTCTCAGGTTTCTTGTTAGCTAGATCCTACATCTTAAATTAACCCATTTCTATAAATCTATACCTTGCCACATGGCTCATGGCTTACCTTTATCTTACATGTTGCTATTCATGGTGGCTGCTGGCCTTGAGGAGTCTCTCTGCCTCAGCCCTCCACTTCCCAGAATCCCCCTCTCTCCTTGTCCTGCCTATACTTCCTGCCTGGCTACTGGCCAATCAGCACTTTATTTATCAATCAATCATCTACAGCACTTTCCCTTTTCTCTTTTTTAAAAAGGTTTTAACTTTCACATAGTACAATTACATATAACAAAACAGTTATAAAGCAAGAATTACAGTTATAATATCTAGTCTATTTGTATTTGCCAAATTAAAGAAAATATTCTATCTATCCTATATTTGTGAGTCTAAGGTTTCATATCTGATTTATCTTTTATCATAACTAAGGAAAATTTTAACTATCTAGTCTTTCAACTACATCAAAAACCTCAGAAGGATATAATACTACCTGAGAAATGGGAGAAGGACACAAGCAACTTTTGGAAGTCTTGGGAGACTAGACAGAGACAGCTGGCAGCCTGGACAGTCATCCAAAGTTCCTCTGTAAAGTTGGGGCATCTGTCTTCAGTCCACAGGCCTAGAGTCTCTCAGTCACTTCTCTGTTTCTTGTAGAATGTCTGGCAGTTTCCTCTGTGAAACAGGAACCTGAAGGACCATTTTGTCAAGTAAAGTTCCTATGGGTCCTGCATGTCCAATCAATCAAGCAGTCCAAGTAAGAATAGTTTCTTTCTCAAATGGCTATTTTTGCCAAGAAGAAGAAGATAACCTCCATATGGAGTGTCTTCAATGCCCATCCTCCTCTCTGAAGTAAACTGGTGATACCAGGAGCAGACATGTCTTACTGTCCAGAAAGTCTAAATTTTTAAACATTTTAATGCCATATTCTGTAGGTCTTTGAAGTGTTTGAAGATTACCCATCTATCTTAAATATATCTATGTATACCTATAAAACTTAACTAACGTGGCTACAAGTTTGACTATCATAGAAGACTAACTATTAATCTGTATTTCTTAATTATCCATTACAATTTAAATTGGTTGCATAAACATAATACCTTAAACAAGAGTAGAAATATATATATATATATATATAATAACAAAATTGAGATTAAACTTGTATCAATAAACTAAAACCCATAGTAGTGTAAAACATTTCTAAACAAGTTGTTACTCTTTAAAAGTAGGTTCATTAATCTACCCTTTTATCCTATCATATCTATATCCTGTATATCTATATCATATTGCTAAGATTGTTAAGACTGACTTGAGTAAAGTAACTATTTTCTCAACTATTTTTCTTCTTAACACACTCTCTCTCACACACACAGAAACACACACACACACACACACACACACACACACAGTCATGAATCTGTTACTCTCATGGTTTCTTTTACTTGTACCTTTGGCTGGTCAAACATTCAACATCTCAATTGCATTATTAACTGGGAAATGCCCAATTAAAGGGCACATGGGCCTTCATATTTCTTAGATTTGCAACAACAATCAGACTGGTAGGCCTAAGAGAAACTGTCATCTCTGAGACATTGGTGGCATGAGCTAACAGGGACATGTGAATAGTAAAAACAGATTGTGAAAGAAATCAACAAATGCAAACTGACCCCAATGTGGACAAGCATCTTTTTGCTGTGCCCTACCCCCATATCTTGTGATTGTAGTCATCATTACTACAGTATTTATCCCTCCCATTCCCATCTATCAAACAGCTGGCTGGAAGCAGGGGGCTCTTAGACTCTGGCATTGTAAGCTTCCTGCACTCTCTGTAGTTTGGATTTCTGATCTTGTTTCATCTCTACAGTTCAGAAGTTGCATTTTCTTTCAGTGACTTACCAGGGACCTGAAAATATTGTGAAGATAGTAACCATCATGTGGGAATTATAACCTGCTCCTCATAACTTTCTATGTGAGTACACGTGTATTCATGTATATGAGGACCAGAAGTCAACACAGTTGGTCTCCCTCAGTTTCTTTCTATTTTATTTTTGATAAAAGTTCTTTCACTGAACCTGGAGTTTATTCATTTTCCTAGCCTGGCTGGCCTGCAAGCCTTAGCTTCTCTCCAGTCCTGAGATTACAGGCATATGTTATCGTACCCATTATTTTTACATGGATTCTAGGGCATCAAAATCAGGTACTCTTGCTTCAGCAGTAAACACTTGACTAGCTGTGCCCTCCTCCCAGCTCTGTTTTCATACCTTTTTAAAGTTTAATTCTGTGCATCAAAGATTTTTTGGCTAGAAGAACATTGTGTTTCTCCAACCTAAGATTGAAAATTTCCTACTGGCTTCATAAATATGCATTTATTCAGCAAATATTTGTTGAGCATGTTGTGCAAGCATTAGTTTGTGCTTTTGGTTTTGTTGATCATGGCTCCCTCTTATGCTAATTTTAGATAGATGCTGGCAGGTCATTTTTCCAACCACTACTTTCCATTTGTGAACACAGAACATTGCTCCCACACCAAAAGGAATAAGAGAGAGCTTACACTTCAACCAAATATGAGTGATTGACTGGGATTTATGCTATCACAAATAACATGTTTCAGTGTACAAATACATTAATGAACAAAAAGACAACAAAAGATATAAATAAAGGCATTTTCGAATACATTTATGGGAAGAGCAGTCATGATGGTTATACCAAAGCTGAAGTCTCTACTTTAGGTATTAGATACTATTTTGTTAGATTCTTAGCTTTTGCACTGATGGAAGCCAGTGGTTTGCTAAGTTAGTACATTTCGAAATGTTTTATTAGATAGTCAAGAAGATATTAAGTCAGACAGAAAGGTAGACAATAAGTTCCTAATACAGGAACTAATGAGAGCAGAAGTAATTTTAATTCTAGAAAAATATAGAAAATTTTAATTCTCTTCAATCATGAAATTATAAGCAGTTATTGAGCCTTGGAGAATTTTTAACATAAATGTGACTCTTCTCTGTGATTTTTAGTTCATACCTACAGCAGTAGCTAGTCCTAAAACTTCATTCAAATTTATTTATCTCTATATATCTCAAGGTGTACTGTAGCACCATCCAAAACAGAGAACCTCTAGATTAAAACCTCTAGTGATTAAAATCATGGCCTCCAAATGTCCATTTTGAATACCTATCTGTGCCACATTGGGCAAAATACTTAACCATTTAGAATAATGCCTGCTGTGGTAATTTCTTAATGACTATATATCAGTATCGCATAGATACATGTACAGACATTTGCATTCTAAATGTCTGCAGGTAGGATTGTTTGCTGAAATTTAGGTTCATTTTTATACCATCTCTCTGAGTTCCTTATTTTCCTTCTCTTGATTCCTATCAATGACTAGATTTGAATATGGACTAAATGTGTTCTCTCTTTGTGTCTGTTACTTTCTCTCTCTCTCTCTCTCTCTCTCTCTCT
>CABHPQ010151499.1:0-61444 GCA_902168405.1 Peromyscus aztecus
TAAATCAAGGAACACAAAATCAGTAACTCAGTGGAGTGTAGGAAAGGGCAGAGGAGGGCAGAGGAGGCAGAGGAGGCAGAAACACTCCCACAGAAGTGTTTATTTGAGTGTCTACTGTTTACACACAGATATGAATTCACTCAGGAGTTGTGAAGGTCTTGTGTTAGACTGGGAACCATGTGAAGTGGTTTCTAGTGCCTTTGCTTACTTAGTTCTCATGGATCAGTGAGTTGGATCTTACACCTGGCTCCATTTTGCTGCTGAAGAAACTGCATCATGAACCAGGCAATACCCAAAGTCTAGCTAGTTGATATAACAAGGTTCTAACTGTGGTTTGATAACTTTTAAACAACAAGATGTGTGCTATTTCTTCTGCTCCAGAAGCACATGATGTTTAGATATTCAGTCTCTTTATCCATATTTTATTGTGATTGTCTTCTCTCAATAGAATTGTTTTGTCTCTTTACCCTATCTAACTGGCTCACTTCTCCCGTTGCCCTTCATCCAACTTGGGTTGCCAGGGATACAGATGAAGGCTTTAAATACATCTTCTCCTTATATGAGACCTATTGTTTAGGGAGTAATTAAATCCAGTGATTTTTTTTTTAATTTAGAGAGAAACAAATGGTGAGGCTTGGTGTTTTGTCTTATTAACTAGCTGTACTTTTGCCAAATGAGATTAAAAGTTTGGCTGCTACTCCTAAGCCTCAAGCAAACTATGATAGAACCAAAGGAATATCATGTTTCCATGGAATTCACCCAATGTTGTCTGTTAAGAATTCCAATATCCAGGAAGGACTTGCCGATAGAGAGAAACACACACACACACACACACACACACACACACACACACACACACACACACACTTTATACAATAAATGCTAATGTTGCTATTTCTCTCATTTCTTCAGAATCTTTTACTCACACATGCTTTTGTTCTTTAGCCTAAAGAATAACCATTTTTTCTAGTGCCCATTTCATTAGAGGCTTGTAAAAATCAAAGCTGTTTGTAATTACAATTCAGTTTTCATTTTGCAATATGATGATTTTTACAGCTCTACAATTATGATGGTAAAGCTTTGATAATTTGAAATTGGTTATTTTTATCTCACGCGTAAAAAGAAATGGAAACATGATTTGCTCATAATTAAGCTGTCCTGTTTATTTAAATGCTGGCAGTTACTACCTATCTGAGGGAGGCAAGAGACATCAGCTGTACTTGAAATGTAAACTTTATAAATGGTATTCAGTTCAGATGTTTATCTACAAATGAATTTATTCAGAAATATTGCATTTATGATATTGCCTAGAAACATAATTTGTAAATGTGCATATTTAAATATATGAGAAGTTTTTTATAGCCCTGGTTAATGGTAGGGATCCTAGAAAGTGGAAGTTACTTTCTTTTGGGAGTGCCCTGGAGCCTGTGAGCTTAGCTCAGATGTTATCTTGATGAAGTCAGTAGTTACATACATGTTTGACTGTGCTGTTCTTCTACTCTACTAAACTTTGTGTAATTGAGTTCTGCCTGTGTTTATACATTTCTTCACTATAGACTTCCTGATATATCAGGTGTCATAGTGCATGCCTTTAATCCCAGAACTCTGGAGGTAGAGGCAGGCAAATCTCTATGCTTTTGAGGCCAGCCCAGTCTATATAAGGAGTTCCAAGCCAGTCAGGGATACAGAGTATCAAAACAAAACAAAATAAAAAAGAAACAAAAAAAAACCCTTCCTAATATGCAATGTTGAATTTAGTGTTTCAAGAAACAACTGGTATGCAGCATGATCTCTTACCTAGGTGGCTATAGTTTCTCATTAGAGTGATTTTTGCCCAAGACTACTCCCTATTCTTCATTTTTATTCCCACTTAATGACTATTTAATTTATTTCAAGTTGTATCCTTTTGATAACATGGCTGTTATTACAAAATTTATAAAACAAAGCCTTGTTCTTAAGGGAGGAACAACAAGACTTTTTGTTCTGTTTTCTATCACATTCATGACTGAGAAGGAGGAAAACATTTTGTGCCCGTCACCTACTCTCTTTAATTTTAAAAATCGGTTTCCCTCTTGAACAAACACAAGTGGAATGCTTTCTTCCCCACCTCCTACCAAAGGTGACTTGAGGTGCCTCATTAGAAAGGCAGCTTCAGTGTGACTCCCAAATGTCCCTATATAAAAATATTTTAATGCACTCGGTGACATTTCTGGGTGAGGGCAGAGCTTCTAAATTAATAAGTCAAGCCAGAACTGAGTTTTTAAAGTTACCTGGGCACATTCGTGTTTGGAAACATGTATCTCTGAGTTAATTAAGCTCGAGGATGCACAGAAACATGACAGCATCATATTTAATTGTTTAGGGTAGCCACAAAGTGCAGCAAAAATGTGGTTTTTATCCATGAGAGAAAGTCACATCAAAGCACTAAATTGTGTAAAAAGAGTTTATTAAAGAATCTACCTTAACGCGTAACTTTGAGATTTATTCATAAATTCCATGTTTAGTGTCATGAAGGTACAGCTTTCTAATGGATGCTCACACTTACAGATTTAGCCTCTCCATGACTCTCCTGTAACTTAATCTCCTATATTTACTGTGCACACTTTTACGTTTTTTGCTGTGTAGGAGAAAGTTCCTTTGATGCCAGATCGTGATCTGGATTGGGAAGAAGAAATGGCCAAGGCCCAGTCACATGACTGTGTGCCTGTTCTCTCAGAGCACCCCTTGTACATTCTCTACACATCTGGAACAACAGGGCTACCGAAGGTATTTGCTTCCTTTGGGATATCCAACGTGGCAGATTTCTATTGCAGGGAATCTTTGTGATTATGGGAGGAAAATATTTGCAGATTGTAGCTTGATGATTAGACATAGTTCCTTTATTTCTTAAATAAGTTCTGTATTATTATTCTTTAAAGGGAAACACTTTGGCCCTCTTTTTTTTCCCAAAATTCTCAATTGTCAACAATAAATAGCTACTTTGGTGTGCTGATAAAGTCAGTATGCAGTTAATTGAATATTAATTGGTCTAATGATATTTTGTAATTTCACTTACTATGTTAAATTTTGTGGCACTAGACTTGAACCCAAAGTAAAAGATAATTTTATTCTTTTATATTGAGGTATATGTTATGTGTACGATGAAATGGATTTTTTTACATTGATTTATTTTGTATGTGCATGTGTGTGTATAAGGAGTGGCCCTGTATAGCATAGCATACATGTGGAAGTTCCAGGACAAGACACAAGAATTGGTTCTTTTCTTCTGTCATGTTAGTTCTAGTGATCAAACTCAGGACTTCACACTGGGTGGCAAGCACTTTAACCTCGGAGCCATCTTGACACACCGGAAATAGCCTTTTGACTGAAGATAATTTGATATGGAACTATAAATCTGGGGTTGAAGTCAAGATAATTTGAGACAGTGACTCTTTATTCAAATAACTCAGCTATTTGATTTATAATGAGGAGATACTTGACATCTTTCCACTCACCTGTCATGAAAAGTATTTTTGCAAAGCACAAAATGAAAGCATCCATATTCACCAATGTATCTGGTATCAACAAATGGCATATTAGTATGATATCTTCAAGACTACGTCCTTCACACAGCTTCAGAATTTCCCTGTCTTAATTAGATGGCTCAATGTTCATTAGATCAGAACTTTACAGGGAGATCAACATTTCAAAATCCTCTTCATCTGTTAGTAGTGTTTCTTTGTTATTCTTAGGTGTTTGGAAAATACAATCTCAAGCATATTATGATAATGACTCTATGAGATATACTTTTAAAAGGATAGTTAAGGTAGTCATGGAAAAGTTGTGTGTGAAGAAGAGGACATCTGGTAGGAGAATACATCCACTGAGATGACATATTTCACCACACTGTTTTCTTTCATTGTATACCACATGCAGTTAATGCCCAGTCACCTTTTGATTCTTGTCAGTTGTCAAAATAGGTTTGTGCATATGTGAAATGATGTTTTTATTGAATTAGAATCTAGGACTCTTTTTTATAACTCTAGTCATTTGAAAAGTAAATATTTCTTCATTATTAAAGACTAAGATTTTTTTTAACTGTTTAAGCAGTCCACATGATTTATTTTCACTCCATTTTTCTAATTCATGAGTCCCATACAGTTCAACTGGATGAAAATATCTCACTTTAGTCTGTCAAAAAGTCTCTAGAATTTTTATACAAACACACACACACACACACACACACACACACACACACACACACGCCACACTGAGACTTGAAATCACCCTGAAATTCACCATGACCTGGATTGAGATACTGATCAGAGGAAGAGAAGACCTGTTTGTAATGAAAGGGTGATTCAGCCAGTTTAGAAGAATGACTGTAAAATTAATGCATAGAGTACTGAGTTTGAAAAGCATAGTTGGTAGCTGTGGGTTATGGACTTCCCTTCTGGGCTCCTCTCATGCCTGAACTGAACATAACCCTTGGATGCTTCTTCTACATTCTATTTGTGAATGGAGTATCCAGAAGATACTATTTCAATATGTTGGAGTTTGCTTTGATTATTTAGAACTTTGCTCAGTTCTGAATTTTGCTCAGGGTGGAAATGCCCATGGATATGAGTAATGAAATACAGACAGTAATCAATTTGTGGAGGAGATACACAACAAAGACAAGGAAATAGTTTTTTTTTAGGTTACCTGGCTTGGCATTTTGCTTAGGACAGCACAATTAATTGGCATGGATAGACTTGGTTCAGAGTTAGGAATGAGCCAGAGAAGAAACCATGACTTTGAATTTGAGAATAGATACAAAGGAAAATGGTGTTGATTTGGTAAATATGGCAGGTGTTGAACATATTGTGTATGATGTGTGTTTGAGATATTAATACTAGTACAGACAGTAATTGGAAAGGAGCCTGATTTCGGGAGCTACCCTGGGGGCTGGATATAGGCCCTTGTGAGTCATCAGTGTGTAGGTCTGGCTTTCAAATCACAGAGTGGGTGGATTTGAAAAATATGACATGTGGTATGCTATTGTGTGATTTTTTTCCTGGATAGAGGTGAATAAACGTCTATGTGACCCACATGGGGCACTGTGACAGATCAAAGAAATCATTCCAGTCAATCCAGAGACTTTACTGGTATTACTTACAGGAGCCTAGGCAAGGGATTACTTCAGGGAGCAGAATGACTCAAAGCTTGCTGCATTACAAAAATGCTCTTCTCACCCGCTTCATAGAAACGCCATTGGAGGCTCCCCACTTCTCTAGCAATTGATTACTGTTTTCCTGTCTCCCCAAGGAGGGGCCTTGCAAACCATAATACATTCTCATCTCTCCAAGTTCTGAAAGTTTCATTAGGCCCCTGCATTTTTTTTTTTTTTTTGGTTTTTCGAGACAGGGTTTCTCTGTGTAGCTTTGTGCCTTTCCTGGAGCTCACTTGGTAGCCCAGGCTGGCCTCGAACTCACAGAGATCCGCCTGCCTCTGCCTCCCGAGTGCTGGGATTAAAGGCGTGCACCACCAACGCCCGGCTATGGCCCCTGCATTTTATGAGCCTCTTTCTTTCTACAGCAGGGAGTATTTCAATTTGGAGGACATAGCTACAGAACGTTTTGTCTCCTACAGATGCTCTAGCATTTTTCCCACCCACCCTTCCATCATTGTTCTCTGGGCCTTGGAGGGGCTGATATAGTAGTCTGTACTAGACTGGTTATTTTATTTCATTTATGCTCGAGCATTGGGCCACGAAGCCACGAGAACAGCTACTTAATCTCTGAAGCATGACTTGTTATGAAATTGCAGCAATCACTATCTACTGGGGAAATAAGGAAATTTCCCGTCATATCCAACCAATGTTTATAAATCTATGCATAAGAACCACATCTTGAGACAGCAATTAACAGACATCTCACATCCATTTAACAAAGTAACAGTAGGTCACTTTCCTGATAGGACTGACCTTCCCAGACATAGGTCTTTGTCTTGGGTTACAATATTAAGAATAAATTCTTCTGTAGAAGGATCCTAAAAATGAATTAGAAAACACTCTATTGAACTTATAACACTCATGCCAATCGACACACATTGGATGGTATATTGGTAGTCTAATATGAATGCTCTACACCAAGCAGAGCAATAGGTGACAATTCACCTCTAGTGGCCTGCATAATACTGAAGCCACCCCATGGGGAAGGAACTTTTACTGCAATCTCATCTTGATTTCTCCAAGTCCTATAACCAAAACATGTAATGTGTTTAGCACTAGGGACCTACTTTCTAATTCTAACATAACATTTCACCAGTCAAAGCCTTTCTTGTTCGTTGGGCTTCCTTGGACAAAAACTCATAGGGACATGGCCCTTCTCTAGCACTGGTCTTAAAAACAACACCACCACCACCAACAACAAAAAAAAACACCTGTAGATTTTGGGTATACCTTCACCTCCTACACAGGATACTTTCTTACAAATCTTGACAGTTATTTTTGCTGTCATTACAGATGTTTCCCCAACACTCAAGAATTAAAATAATACAGTGAAACCATTTTTATACATGTTGGGCAGGATTTCTGAGGGCCCAACAGTATCTCTTTTATGCGATTGTCCATGGGTCTTAGATGGCTAAGGGGACATAAAAATATAAATATTAGCCCTGTTCAACAGAGATGTGCCTATCATTTGCATCATAAGATATGTAAAATTAAATTATAAAATAAAAAAAGAGACATGTGAGATGTCTGTCATTAATGGGTGATGCCAGACCATTCAGCCTTCCATAATCTACACTTAATTTCTATTAGTCATCTGCCAATCAATCTTGGGTTATTGCTCTACTGCTTCCACTGAGCATGTCCCCAGCCCCCATGACCTTGATGGGGTCAGCCTGTACCTTTGGGTCTGTTCATGTTAAAGAGAGAGTAGGGCCATGCTCTGGTATGACTGCCATTAGAGCTAAGGTCCATGTTCTTATCAGTAAATTCTGGAGAGGCTCTACAGCTCTTGTGTTTCAATTAGCCACACCTGGCTATGGAAAGGCCCTGCCCAGAGTGGAAAACCTCTACTCCCCAGTGCACTATTTTTGCAAGAGAGAAATGTACATCACATACTGTAATCACCCACACCTAAGACAAGCTTAATCTTTTGAAATCTTTTTTTTTTACTTACACAGTTTTATCACGGAGGTCTTCCATGAATCATTGCTCAAGATTTAAAGCCTTCCAGATACTCACTAGCATAGCACTTAGACTTCTGTTGTTGTCTTCCCTAGTACTCTGGCTGGACACAGAGTTTGCCCATTTTTTTCCCATCAATCTGGGCTGAATTCTTGGTTTGTTTTGCTTTTTGATCATTCTTCTCCTTCCTAATTGCTTCGGCACTTTAGGAACCTGGTTTACATGCCAGCCTAAACCATTTAGATCTGCTAGAACCTTCTTGCTTCATAAAGCTCATGTCATGAGACCCAGAAAAGCCACTAAAGCACCACATTAGCTGGTGTTACTGCTCCCACAAAATTCCTGACCACTTTTTGTCCTTCAAAATAAAAACCAAACTAAACCAACCCCCCCCCCCCAAAAAAATCCCCAAAAACAAAATAAAACATAAAATATAAAAAAGAATAGGTTCGCAAAAGCCAGCTAAAGCAATAGGGACAGGCCCTGCTCCCACTGCCAGGAGTCCCACAAGTAGACCAAGCTATACAACTGTCACACATACATAGAGGGCCTAGGCTGGTCCCATACAGGCTCCCTAGCTATTGGTTCAGACTCTGTGAGCTCCCATGAGCAGCCTGGCTCAGCCTTAATACTACCTCAACTTAGCTTAGTCCTACCTCAACTTGATATGCCATGCTTTATTGACAACATGGGAGGCATGCCCCTTTCTGAACAGAGAGGAGGAATGGGAGGTGGGGGAAAGAAGGGAGATAGGGGAATGGGAGGAGAGAATGGAGGGGAAACTTGGGTTTGGATGTAAAATAAATGAATAAACAATAAAAAATATAAAGAAGAAAGTTTGATTTTGGAGCACACTTCAAGGCTACCATTAATCATGATAAAGAGGTTATGGACACAGAAATTTGAGACAACTAGTTATGTTGTATCCATAGTATGTGTGGGGCGGGGGCATGTGCATGCCACTGGGCATGGATGCTCAGAGGACAACTTATGGTATCAGGTTTTTGAGGTAGGGTCTCTGAGAATTCTCCTACCTCTACCTCCCATTTCTGTAGCATACTGTGATGACAGCCAGCCACACACGACTTAATAGAGCTTTCCATGAATTCTGCCTATCTAAACTCAGGTATTCATGCTTGCATGGCAAACATTTCACCCATTGAGCCATCATCACCCCAGGTCCCTAATAGATAACTTTTAAGTCATTAACCTTCACCCCTTGTCCCCTTGGGGTTCCAGTCATGTCATGGTGTTAAATAAATTCAGTCCAACATCAAAAGGCCCTATAGTCTTTAGCAATACTGACACTGTTTAAGAGTCTAAAGTCTATGTCTTTTCTGGGAATTAGAACAATTGCTTGACTTGGAGCTTCTGTAAAATTAAAAACAAAAAAAAATGTAGTGTTGTTCCTATATACAGTGTCACAGAATAAGTAGTCCCACCCTAGTAGAGAGGAATGGGGGCAGAGCAAGGCAAAGGGAAATGGAAAGACTGAAACCTGATGGGGCAAATTCCCAATCTTGCAGCTCCATGTCAGGAACCAGAGATTGGGATGGAATCACCTGGGAGGCCTTGGCTGGCTTCACTTCTCCAACTCTGCCACCTGCCCCACACATAGCCTCTCCCTTGGGCCGGCTCCACTCTGTGTGTGACCAGCTTTACTTGGCAGGCCCTCCATGGTCTTGGCATCTCCAGCATCCTGATGTCTCCATTTCAACTTGGACTTCACCATCATTGATTGACACAGTGATCTCAGGAATTTGCACAGAATACAGCCCTGGTTCACATGGCTTGGTTGCAGTGACCTTACAGAAACATGGCCTATGGTCCATGATTTCATGTTGCCTTCCCTCTTGTGTTTTTTTTTTTATGCCTATAAAAGTAACATGTATGTAGCTCTGTCTAGGTTTGGTGTCATTTTGGGGTTGAGTCTGTCCTTGTTAAGCCACGATTACGTTGGCATTCACTGATTCTATGGAAACATTTTCTTTGCAGTTGTTTTGAGCAGGAAAACCCTCCTGTGGTATTCTCAGGGTAGGCTTTCTCTTTTCAAATCCTTTCCATTTTCAATAGATGGGGCCTTGCAAAGGTGGGATCTTGTGCACAGGAAACCTATTCTGTTGTATCAGTACAGAACAGCAGCTTTCTCTTTAACAACACTGAATAAATACAAGTGCCTTAGAACATGATTTGTTTGTAACTTTGAATTCATTAATACTGTTTTCCTTGACCAACTACACATTTTTAAATATCTTTCTTTTCATCTCCACCCTTCCTCCCTCCCTCCCTGTTTCTGTCTCTGTCTGTCTCTCTGTCTCTTTCTTTCTCTGCCTGCCTCTTTCTCCTTTTCCTCAATGTGGATAAGAGCAATGATCAGTAAATATAACATAACTTAAATGGTATCCTGTCTTGAGATTTCTTCTGCAAAACATTAACTTCACTTTTGAATTTATCTGTGCTAAAGTTCTCATAGCACAGACAGAATGTAACCAGATTATTTCTCAAAACATAACCTGGGTCTTCTCTATCCCAGTTTCTGATAGCTTCTGGAACCTCATGAATAGGGATACCTCTATCTGAATTTAGCATGGCTTTCTGTCCTTCGAGACTCCCACCAGATGGCCGTTAACTTATTAAGCTATGTTTGTGGCATTCAAGGGCTTTTCTAGCCATTGTTTCAGACTCGCCAACATTTCTCTTAAAAAGTCACTTCCAAAGGCTTAAGAACTAAGGATCAGGTTTATCATAGCAACAACTGCAACCACAGTATAAATATTCTGTTAGATACTTTTCCTCTTGCAGTGACAAAATACCCTATAACTACTGTTAGAAACTTTTTTTTCTATTTTTCTCACAGTTAAAGGTACAGTGACCTTAATCCCTCTTTATTACACAGTCTGGTGGAGGACCCTCATCCATGGAATGATAAAATACACATTTAGGATAGCTCTTTCTATTTTAATTAATCTAATCTAGAAACTCCTTTGTAAACCTACCCAGAAGTTTGTATCTTAGATAATTATGAATACTGACATGTTGTCAATCAACATTAGCCAATCCAAAGTACATGCCATCACTCTGGTATTTTCCTTAACTCTACTGATGAACACAGTCCTGTCTAGCCTATTGAGATGAACATCAAATATCTCTCTCTCATAATTAGTTCCATTAGTAATGCCTGTCTTTCTCTCTGGTCTTCTCACCTCTGCTATTTATCGAGAGATCAGTCAGCGATAACCAAGGATCTCTAATAGCTCAGTCCAAATGAGCCAGCCTATCAGAGACTGATTTCTCTTATCTTGCTTCTGGTTATGCATTCTTTTTTCTCTAGGAGTGAGGAAAAGTTAGATTACTCCATTTCTCTACCTCTACAGCTCTGAGACTGATCCTATTAACCCACATGCCCCACAGCCTTACAAACCAGGCTGTAAGAGGTGCTTCCATTCTCTGAAATTCTTTGCTAATTCAAACTGTTCAAAGGCAGAATATTCCCCGATTCTCATAGTTTCCTGTACTAGGCCATTATCAAAGCCCTCATCTATATACTGAAAGATGGATTTTTCACTTCCCTTGAATTAAAGGTCAGACCTGAAGGGTATCTTTTCTCATTTCTACCTTATTCTCCCCCTTTTCATTCTCCAGTGATTCATGTGAGTTTCAAGAATTTGAATGTTAGGCAGGAATCTTCAGCACATACACCTAGTTTGGCAGCTATTCTCTTGCATCTTGTCAATTTCAAGGAATGGCAAGCCAACATGTCCATTTCATCCTCACTTTTTTCCACCCCCACAAAACATCAGATGCCTATGCAGAAGATAACATGTAAATGCCCATTTCCATTGCAATTATTCCCATATATGGACAGTTTTCTTTTTCCTGTGAAGACAACTCAGTCTCAGTTGCATTTCTTATGCCCATGGCAAAGGACACACAACAGGCACTATAGCCTGTTTACTGTCTAGGTAGATTTATGATGCTTTGGGGGATTGCAATATATTTCCTAGTTCATCAGGTGTTATGAGGGCATCTCCATGCTCCAGAGGTGGACTTTGTTCATGAAGAAGGCATGTTATTCCACAACATATAGTGGAATCTGGCCGTCACGGGATCCCCTCATTGACACTCCATTTGAAGAACTGAAGATGTGGCTTTGATTGTAGGACTGAGCATTAATGCAGAGACCATGCGGATTCCAATACATCAAGAAGGCACAGCATCCATTATGATACATGGAGAGATAGCCATGCAAAAATTACCTTCACAAATACCTACCGGCAGATGAGTAGGCTTCCATTACATGCACTATCACTTACTGGAAGGGCCATGCAACTTCTCCTCCACCGCTGACCTTTGGTTCTGTCAATAACTGTCCAGGTACCAAGTGCATTATGTAACATTTGGGGAGAAGATGTAAACAAACGTTTACTTCCTGAGACAGGGCATTGACGACAAAGCCAAGAATTCCAGCCAAGTCTATGCTGTTGAACTGATGAGTTTCTTTGAGGTTGCTCCTTGGAGCATAAGCAATGCAAAGGCAGCTAGCTACATCACCGAAAGCCCATTGCCACATGAGTGAGTGACAGCTCATGAACTCTGCATCCCTAGAGTTCACTGCTCAACTTGCAGGCAGCTGTACTGGAAAATGTCCTTTCCTCTAGCAATTGCTTACTGCTTATCACTTTGTGGAGAGCCTTGGGACTCTTGTAAATTCCTAAGCACTTGGACCCTCTAAGTTGTATTAGTTTCTTTAATGTTATGACCCTCCTCTTCCCTGCAGGAGGAATTGTTTCAATTAAGAGGTAACTAATACACAACAAATGGCAAGATATTTGTCTCTCAGCTGCTCAAACATATTTTCTTCCCTTAGGGAGATTTATGATTTGCAAATACTCTATGCTCATCCATCCCAGTCCACCCAAGAGATCTCCATTTTCCCTTCCCAGGGAGATCCATGCTACCTCCCCCCCCCCCTCAGCTTTCCTTGTTGCCTAGCCTCTCTGAATCTGTGGATTGTGGCATGCTTACCCTTTACTTTACAGCTAATATCCACTTAGGAGTGAGTACATACCATGTTTGTCTTTCTGGTGGGTTCCCTCACTCAGGATGGTGTGAACTTGAGGGACCATGGTGTGGGGTGGGCAGACGGGGAGAGTGCTGAGATGGATAGAAGCCTGATGCAAGGGAAACTACCAAGGGAAGCCTAACTAAGACTTCTGTGATTGGATTGGTGACTACCTCCATTGTCATTGGAGAACCTTCATCCAGTGACTGATGGAGGCAGATTCAGAGACCCGTGGCCAAACATTGGGTCAAGCTCAGGGAGTCCTGCTGAGGAGAGGGAGAAGGGATTGTAGGAGCCAGGGGGGTCAGGGACGTCTCAGGAAAATCCACAGAAATAGCTAGCCTGACTCCTGGGAACACATAGAGTCTGAACCAACAACCAGGGAGCCTGCATGGGACCGAGCAAGGCCCTTTGCTTATATATGAGACAGTTGTGTAGCTTGGTCTATTTGAGGGACTCCTGGCAACCGGAGCAGGAGCTTATATCCCTAGTGCTTTGGCCGGCTCCTGGGAACCAATTCCTTATGTTTGATTGCCTTGCTCAGCCTGAATACAGGTCTTTTTTTTTTTTTTTTTTTTTTTTTTTGCTTTTTTCGAGACAGGGTTTCTCCGTGTAGCTTTGCGCCTTTCCTGGAACTCACTTGGTAGCCCAGGCTGGCCTCGAACTCACAGAGATCTGCCTGGCTCTGCCTCCCGAGTGCTGGGATTAAAGGCGTGCGCCACCACTGCCCGGCTGAATACAGGCCTATCTCCTGAATACAGGTCTTATGGCAGCTTGATATGCCATGCTTTGCTGATGCCCATGGGAGGTCTGCCCCTTTCTGAGCAAATACAGAGGAGGGGTGGATGAAGGAAGGCAAGGGGGAGTTAGGGGGAGGGAGTGGGAGGAGAGGAGGGAGGGGAGGATGTGGTTGGGATGTAAAATAAATAAGTAAATTAAGCCGAGCAGTAGTGGCGCACGCCTTTAATCCCAGCACTCAGGAGGCAGAGCCAGGTGGATCTCTGTGAGTTCGAGGTCAGTCTGGTCTACAGAGTGAGATCCAGGACAGGCACCAAAACTACACAGAGAAACCCTGTCTTGAAAAATGTTAAAAAATATATAAGTAAATTAAATTAAAAAATATTCGCAAATATTGGTACACATTGACATTAGACCTTTATGACACGTACTTTAATATACTTTATAAATATCAGTGCATGTTTTAGAATACATCCCAATGGCTCTCCTACTCTGGCACTAATCCCAGGATTTGACCAAGGCAGGCCTTCAGATTATTTGCTGAATGAATTTTCTGTAGTCGGTCTGTGCCCCAGACTCTGTTTGCATTCTTATACTCCTTATTCCATTTTAAAGGTGTAATAGAAAAATTAAATGTATTAGAAACTTTAAACACAAGAAAGATTTGTGGGTTGGCAGTAGTGAAACATGGACATAAAAATTTTCTGTCACCGTGCAGCTTTGTTACTTAGAAAAAATGATATTTTCAAGTATTTAAAGTGTTTTTAAACACTCTTTCTTGAACTGGGGGAAGGACTCAGTGAGTGATTCACTTGTCAAATAAGTGTGATGACTTGAGTTCAATCCCCAGAGTACACACAACAATCTGCCAGGAGAGCACATGGGTCTGAAATCTTGGGGTTGCCTTTACCTGGAGGTGGGAGGCAGACAGAAATACTAGATGGTCACATATCTGGGAGCTTGGGAAAAGCATCAGTGAATAACAGTAGAGACTGTGTATCAAATAAGACAGAAGGCAACACCAGAGACCTTCCCTCTGACCACTACACATGCTCTGTAACTCATGCATGTCTGCACCCACATACATGCACACACACACACATCACACCCTCCCCCATATTCTGTTTCTTATATGCATATGTAAGGTCTACAACCTTGGAGTTGACTGGGAGCTGCATGAGAGGCAAATCTGTCCGCGGCTGCCAAGATTCAAACATCTATGCCTGACCTACTTCACATACAAGTTAGTTTTGTGGTGGACTTCATATTCTGTTTGCTTTGCATGAATGCGTTCAACAGAGTTGAATAATGATCACTTCTCTCCCGACTCAATTTTGCTACCTCTGAAGGAGTCTGGCTATCAGAAAAGGGTAAAAAAAAAAGTTCCAGTGCCAAAAATAAAAATAAAGATAAAAGAGTAAGAGGCAAGAAAAAGCAGAAGGAAAGGGCTGAAATAAAGGCAGGGAAGGAAGGCTGTAGATAATGGTTTTTATGCATTCATAACATTCTTGTAACTCTTGCTCCTATGGTGTAGACTTAGTTTTCTTCCCTGCCCCAAGGGAACAAGTGAGTGAGAGAGCAAGAGTAATACACATAAGTGAACATTTTTTTTTTTCATTTCTGGTACAATTCTTGCAGGCAAAATGCTGAACTTGCTACATTTTAGCCCCTTATCTCAGAGTTGTACAGATCAATAAGACATTATAGAGCTGCTAGAGAATCTTCCGCAGAGGTAGTCTCAGAGTCCTCAAGAAACTGTAGCAAGAGATTTTGTAGTTGATGAAATATCTCAAATGGAAACATTCCGCCTTCTCTACGATTCTCCACTAAGTTCTACAACTTTGAAGGAATTCTCCTGAAAAGAAAAAAAAAAGTATTTTTTTTCCAAACCATGGTCTTGTTGATACAGCTGCTTACTCCACTGTTTATTTTGTTTGGTCAGCATGTGGACTAAATGTCCATTCTATGGAATACACAGTGCACTGTCCTCCCTGCACTCAGTGTGGAGGAGGAACCACCCTGATGGTGATGTCAGTGCCTCACCCCAGAAGGAAACCGACTCTTCCTCCCCCAGCAGCCATCAACTGCCAATAGCTCCTCTGGCGGGTGTTGGGCCTCATGAACCCAGCTCTCATCCACTCTAGGATGTTGACTAGCTTGATTTGTTCAGGCAACCACAACCTTTGTGAGTTCGTAAGAGCAAAGACCAAAAGACGCTATTTCATATCAATCCTCCTGAAAAGTCTGTCTCTTACCAAATTCCTCTTTCTTCCTTTATGTTCCCTAAGCCTTAAGAGAATGACAGTGGATGTGGATGTCACATTTTGGGCTGAGCACATCACCACTTATTTTCTTTACTTTGAACACTTTGTGAGTCTCTTACTCATTGACGTTGACTGCAGAAAAAGAAGCATCTCTGTTGAGGATTGAAAGACATTAATCTATTGGGATACAGATAAGTACGTAGAAGATAGTTTTATATTATGTCCATTTAGCAAAATAATAAAGTAGACTCTCCTCTTGAGATAATTACTGCTCTCATCATGGGTTCTTGGCTAGGTTTGCAGTGCTTGGTACAAGTTTGATTCTATGTAGTGGCTTTAAATCTAACCAGAACTTGCTTGGTTACCCCTCAACATTCATGCCCTTGTTGCACCAATGGGTGTGTCTTGCCAGAATTGTTGTTGTGACTCCCAAGATTCACAGGTGGATAAAATTGTGATGGTATACAGAATGTTTAAGTTGACCAGAGCTATTTCTTTTGCCTACTAATTCTCCAACTCCCTTCAACATTTGCTGATATATTTCTTTTAAATACAATGTGCATTTCTCAGTGCTTTCTTGTTTTAGTGTTTGTGTGTGTGTGTGTGTGTGTGTGTGTGTGTGTATCTACAGAGGCCAAACTAGAGTATCAGTTCCATTAGAGATGAGTTTACAGGGAGTTGTAAGCTGCTCAAAATGAAGTCTGGTAACTGAACTCTAGTCCTCTGGATTAGCACAAAGTGGTCTCAATCACTGAGCCATCTCTGCAGTTTCAGCCTTTCAGATTTTTATAGGACAATTCAAGAACCCCCACAACACACACACACTGTTTGGGAATGAGTACCTAATACACTCAGTCTCATTGCACATCCCAGCCTTCCTTGTTCTTACCCCTCAACACTCTTATTCCATTTGTACATTTCCTTCTCAAGTTGCATCAAAAGAAACTATGTGCATTTCATAAAGTCTCATTTTCTTTCTATGTTTAATGTTACAGTTTAGGTAAGTCTGTGGCATTTCGTACCACAAAAAGCATCTCATTAAGTTGTAGTAATTAAGGTACTCTCTGGTGACTTTGCTGTCATTCCTGGGTAACAAGTAACCATCCATTACTTTTATGGAGATTGAGTTTGAGAAGGGGAGGGAGAGGGAACAGTGATTGGTATGTAAAATGAAAAGAAAAGGAACTTTTTCAATACTGTATAAATTTCTATATGGTTAAAAAATATCCAATTCTTTATACTTCTCATTCTTAAACAGAATTCATTTCATGTCTTCTTTCTGGGCAGTACGCACTATGATCACATGAAGATTTTTCAGCTTCCATATCCCAAGGATTATATCTGATCCTGTAGCATCCAGAATGCTGGTACTGTTATAGGGCTTTTCTGAGATTTCATTAGATCACTAAAGCTTTTACACTTAAGGTAGAGTATAAGCACAGGTGGGAAGTCGTAACAGTAACCCGAAAGACCGAAATACCTTAAACTTGCGTTTTAGAGGAGAACATTATTCTTGAATAAGTACTTTTACCTTAACCACAGTATTCAATATAAACAGTACAATTATCCTCTTTAGAACCAGGCTTGGCAAACACGTCTAAAGTTTCAGTTATGTGAAGCTAAAAGCAGGAGAATCGCTTGAGCTCAGGTGTTTGAGGCCAGCCTAAGCAATATAGCAAGAATCACTTTTTAAGAAATAGCTGTTTTTAGTTTCTGATTACTTTGCCTTGCTAAGAATGTAATTTGAGAGTTGGTTATTTGAGAATGAGTTCTGTGTTCTGAGGTTGCACAAGCTTTCTCTTTCATATGCAATTATCATTAACTGAAAACCATAGTTACAGGCAAGAACCAAAACATACTCTCTTCCTATTTTATTAGCAAATTAATATTTAGAATCATGTCTTGTAAAACCTAATATTTCTTCTTTTGCTTCTGAACGTCTCATAAAATACACATGTGGAGAATATGAGTCTGTATAGTTCCATATTTTTATATCATTAAAAATTCTCAGATGTTTAAAGTCTATTATCTGAATATATTAGCAGGCCTGGCCAAATTGCACAACTATAGCTGATTAATAAACTGATATTGACTAAATTTTTAAGATCCTTTTTTTAAGAGGGGGACTAGTGAACAATTAAAGCAAAAATCATGGCCTATGACTCTTGTTTAACTCCATTTCAGTTGTTTGTAATAAGAATAGTTGTTGATGATAATCTCTAATTATTTGGCGATTCCATGTGAACTAAGCCAGTATAGGTTAAATTAAAAAATGGTAATTTATAGAATGAAGGAAATAATATTTAAAAACAAATTGAGGCTGGCAGTGTAGCTCAGTGGTAGAGTCCATACTTACAGGTGCAAGTCTCTTTATAAAACAATAACTAAGTCCATAAATATTAGCAATTACAATGTAAATGCTTTTTTATCCATGATTTAATTAAGTAGCTCAGACTCATAGTTTTTCTTTCTTTTTCTTTTTTGGTAGCATAGGTTTAAGTATTGAGTAATAATATAATGAATTGGTAGACATCATGTCAAGAAGTAGTCATTTGATAAATAGAAACCCTAACCCTAAACCTAACCCTAACCCTAACCCTAACATGATCTAAATATATTGTCTTAATGGAATTCCATAAAATAAAATGACTTCAGTAAATATTAGGCAAAGTACTGTGTAGCATGAATCTTAAAAAATCTTATTACTAAAAACAAACCCAGGGCCTGGTATTGGGGTGAATGCTGGAAGATCAGAGAAGCAGAACAAACCACAGCCGCCTCATCAGTTCCTCAGCTGATCCTGTTTCCTCTGACTGGAAGCTTCTGAGTCCTCATACAGAATGAATCTCAGCTGAACTGCTGCTCTAAAGCCTGAAACCTTAACCAGCTAAAAGCTTCTAGTTTCTGGTCTTCACGCCTTATATATCTTTCTGTTTTTGCCATCACTCCCTGGGATTAAAGGCTCACTTCTTGGGATTAAAGGCATGTGTCACCATGCCTGGCTGTTTCCAATGTGGCCTTAAACTCACAGAGATCCAGAGGGATTTCTACCTCTGGAATGCTAGGATTAAAGGCATGTGTGCCACCATTTTCTAGCCTTTGTATCTAGTGGCTGTTCTGACTCTGACCCCAGATAAGTTTATTAGGGTGCACAATATTTTGGGGAACACAATACCACCACAGTACTGGGTTCCACATATTTATGCTTCTTCAGATAAAGAAGAAAAATGAAAGACATTTTATGAACCTTTTGTGTTCAAGAATCCCAAAGTACCAAAACTGCTCTCATAAAGCATTTTTTTCAAATAAATAAAATAAAATGCTGTGACAGGTATAGTGAAAAGAAACCTCTAACATATCATAACTGAAGTCATTGCTGACATTAAATAGTGCCCTCTACTACAATATATGAAAACATACAGGGTCCAAAAGAAACTGGATGGTGTTTCCTTTCCAAAAAACTACAAGATTTTTAGGAAAGAGTATTTGAAAAACTATTGATACCAAATACATTGAGTTCCTGGACCATAGGAAAACACATTTTAATTGAAACTAATTAGCAAAGGAAGACGGGATAGAATTCATCTAGAGTATTTGGATTTGGTGACTAAGTAAGTGCATGTAGAAAGCTTGCCTAAAAGAGGCTTATAATATCTAACATTTCCAAGGTGAACCAGAGAGCCAGCTGCATGTTAACTGTATCATAACATAGAAAATAGCTCTCAAATGCCAATAAAGCTGCACCTGATTTTTGCCAAGAGACCAGGTGTTGGTGGTGGATGCAATATGTTCCACAGTTTGATGCCTGTGCTTTGTTAGAGGCACCCTAGGAGAGCAGCAATGGTAGCAGCTATTGCAAAGTGAGGGCTGCCCCCCCCCCCCACCATTCCCCTGAATCATGCACATGTGTTAAAACTACAGGGTGATACAAAAACTGTACAACTAAGAGAACATCCAATAATTAGGGTGTTTAGCCTTTTGAGGAGGATAATGTTTTGAAAAGAACAGTTCTTATGGTAAAATAAGTTCTTAAGCTCAAAGACGCTTCGAAGGGCTTGTGAATTTCTTATTACTGTTATTACTCAGTAGGCATATGCTGGCTTAATTCGGTAGCCATGTCTTATTGGCACTGATGATCACTAGTATTTATAATAGTATAATAAACAGACCTAATTATTATATTTATCATTCATTCTTATCTTGATGACACATGTACCCAGTGTTCAAATATTAATTTTTCGTTGAGTTTGGAGAAGTTTCCAGTGTTAAGGGAAGGTACTGGAAACAGATTTGTGAAAACTGTACATAATGGTGTAGTAATGCCTTGATTTGCCCCAAATGCAACATAAAACACATCTGTTAGCCTGAAGGCTAACTCATCAGGATTCATTGTTCATAGTTCTGGAAATCATCATTAAAGTATTGTTCAACTTCCATATCATGCTATGTGATTCCCAGTTAGCAATGTAATCAGGTCTTAATTAGAATTCAACTTTGTTCCCTCTAAGCAGCCTAATGTTATCATCATTAGGAATGGATGTTCTTAAGTTGGTCTATATTTTTGCCAACTTCATTTAACATTTTGTTCATTCAGTTTGAGTAGGTTCCATTTCTTTTTTGTTCTGTTAATGCATTTGAAACTGCAACATTGATACTGTATGTTACTGTTAAAATTGCATTATATATTACTTTGTGAGGTTGTATGTTTTCCTATACTGTTAAGGATATCATATGACAATGGTTTTCTATAAATGGAAATGATGAACACAAACTCTCTGGGCTTTCTATTAGAGAATTCAAAGAAACCAAAATTTAAATACAATTATACGTAAGACTATGTATCAGTCAATGTAATTTGTAGTCTTCAGAATAGTGAATTATTTGAATCTCCAAATTTTAGGGTAGATAGAGTGAAAACAGTGACTCTTTTCACATATTTGGTAAATTTTAACTTCATTTTATCCCTCTCTTTCAGGGTGTGGTTAGACCCACGGGGGGATATGCTGTAATGCTGAACTGGACAATGTCGTCCATATATGGCCTCAAACCCGGAGAGGTAATCAGGGTTTTACACTTCCACCACATGGCACACCACTGATTAAAACATGCATTTTATTATCTTTTTTTTTTTTTATTTTTTAGGTATGGTGGGCAGCTTCTGATTTAGGCTGGGTGGTCGGACATTCCTATATTTGCTATGGGCCTCTTCTACATGGAAACACTACGGTTTTATATGAGGTAACAAAATAGAAGTTATACTATATACAGGACCCTTATTTTACTGGAATCCAGTTCTTGATGAGTAGTCCTGGATAGGAATAGTGAAATTTGGTTGGTAGCAGGAAACATTATAGCTTCTTCAGTTAAAAAGGTTATTTCAAATAGAAAGGGATCTAAAAGAAAGTCAATAAAAACAAAATTATGGAGAACAAGTTTAGAATCTATCCCAGGAGCTCTCTAAGTGGTAATATCGAAGGGATATGGATTTTAGACTCCTTATCATAAAACAATCAACATAGATTCACAATTTGTTTTTTTCCACAAAACAGTGGATTTACAAAAATATTTTCCCTATCTTAAATAAATATTTCCATGGCTTCTAATATCAATTATGAATATAAAAATAGAAAGAAACCTAGAGTGACTAAATGAAAAGCTGAATGGTAGACAACTTGAAGATTCTGATATAGTAATTAATGTCATCCTGAAATAAGGTTTCTATATGTGTACTCATGTGTCTGTTTTCTGTAATCCTGTCAGTGACTCCCGTGTAGCCATATCAACATACTCAGAGTTCTGCAGTGGTTCTCAACCTGTGGGTCACAACCCCCCAAGGCCATCGGAAAATAGACATTTATGTTACAATTCATACCAGTAGCAACATTATAGTTACGAAGTAGCAGCAAAAGTAATTTTATGGTTGGGGATCACCACAGCATGAGGAACTATATTACAAGTTCGCAGCATTAGGAAGGTTGAGAACCACTGGAGTAGACCATAGCTCTTAGAGAAGGCTCCCTATCACTATATCTGATGACCTGAGTTCAATCCATAGGCTACATACGGTCGAAGGAGAGGACTGACTCTACCTGAAAGTGGTTCTCTGACAACAGGCACACTACAGCATAGACATAAGCATGTTCATACATGTGCACAGAAGAAAAAAAAAGCAAATGTAGTTTTCAATGCTTTTTAAACATTTGGGTGTGATAACAAATATGGTATTTTCCAAATTATCATTTAATATGATACTGGTAAGATGGAAAATATAGAAATCTTTACCTAGTCCTATGTAAACCGAAATGCGATGAAATGAATGGGGCTACAGAAATGGATCGGCAGTCAAGAGATCATAAAGTTTTTGCCGAGAACTGGAGTTTGCTTTCCAAGCAACCATGGCAGGCAGGTCACCACAGCTTATAACTCCAGTTCTGTGGGATCTCTCAGACCCTTCAGGCCTCCATGGGCACCTGCACTGTACAAATACACATGCACATTCCTCCCTCCCTAACCCCCCACATAAGCAAAAAGTAAAAATTAAATTAAAATGCTTTAAAAACTTCTCATAGAGACTAAATAGGAGGATCATTAGTTGTCCATAGCTTTTGTCTCAAAATTTTCCATGATCTTCTGTCACGGAAGCAAGATATTGATATACTGCTTTAAAAATATTCAGCATGTGAGGTGGCATAATCTAACTTTTCCACACTTGAAAATTTGTTTTCAGCTCATATCACTGTGAGAAAAAGTAATTACTTAACCTCCAGGGAAGAAATGGAGAATTTGGAAGCAGTTAGTTCAAACAACATGCTTTATCTGTATGTTGTATAGGTATCTTTTGAAGCTTGAAGAGCTACTGTATTTTTGTAGTACTTTTTTACATCCTCATAATACAATTATGGGACATATGTTTTAGGGAATTATCAGGCATAAATTGAAATAGCTGACACTGTGGTAGAATGGGCAGCTTCTCAATCTTAGGCTCACTTCCATATCAGCAGTCTCTCACTCTGTGATAAGCAATACCAGACTGAAAACTGGGGCATGTAGAGAAAGGTATCAGATTGTTTAGATATTTTGTTGCACTAAGAATTGCTAATTCAGGGCCAGGCGGTGGTGGGGTGGTGGCGCACGCCTTTAATCCCAGCACTCGGGAGGCAGAGCCAGGCGGATCTCTGTGAGTTCGAGGCCAGCCTGGGCTACAGAGTGAGTTCCAGGAAAGGCTCAAAGCTACACAGAGAAACCCTGTCTCGAAAAACCAAAAAAAAAAAAAAAAAAAAAAAAAGAATTGCCAATTCAAAAATTGTAAAGAACATGTGAGGCCATTCTCTAGTCTCAGGAAATTTTCCTAGACTCTCCACCATTTTAAGACTTCCATCATTTTTAGTTGGCTAGTTTGCTGTCCTTGAAAAATATAATAGACTTTGAAACAAGTGTGAAAACATCTCGCACTATTCCACTTTTCTTACAAGTCTTTTCATATCCTGCAGACTTGATAGACATTTGGATGTTTATAATATAACACATGAAATAATCTTGACACATCTGCTCCATACTAAACTCTTTGCAGCAGATAAATTTTTTTCTTGAGATCATCATTCCTCTTGAAGAAAACAAAATAAATCCTAACAATAAATGCTTACACTGAAATGTGACATTGCCCTTTCAAATGTGACAAAACAGAATTTATTAATAAATTTTCATGACTCTTAAGCTGACCTCAGAATTGAAATACTTAGAATAAGAATGTCTAATTCTTCCATTGGCTTTCCATTATTTTTCTTGTTTATTTAAAATATGTCCTAATACTGTCAAGAGAGCTTGGCTGTTTATCTTGGAAAGATGTTTTCAAAAAAGTATAGAGGATCTATAAACATTTATTGTACGACTGACAAGAAATATTTTAATTGTTTTCCATAAATTCTGAATTTTTCCCTTCTTCCTTATAATGTCTCATTTTTTTTCCTAATCTCAAAACAAAACCTCTTCTCATTTGTACCACTTCTAACTTTTGGATCTTCATTTTCTCCTACACAAGCTAGACTCCTTGAAAAATGGTCCTCTCCAAGTCATCTCTGCCTCATCCTCCTCCACGCAGGCTTCATCTCACTGTAATCTGGTTTCAGTCTGTTTAACTTCATGGAAGCTGCTGTTCATAGAAGCTTCTATTGACTTCCTAAGTGGTAAAGTCAAAGACCTTTGGCATTCTGATTCCATCATCTTTCTCAGGAGCCCTCAGCCATCATAACCAATATCTTTCCCCATTCTTATTTATTTTCCTTTGTCTCTTCTTTCATGAAGTATTGTGTGTATATGTGTGTGTGTGTGTGTGTGTGTGTGTGTGTGTGTGCGTGCGTGCGTGTGCGTGAATGGATGCATTTGTTAAAGTTACCGACAGAATTATGTGTAAGTCATTAACAATAGGAGCCAAGGCAACATAAAGGCAGCTGCATCATGAAAATGCACATCCCAGCATGGGTGACAAGTTACAAAACTGAAGTCCTGCAGCTCCTTGTATGACTCACATGCAAATCAGCTGGTCAGAGAATCTCCTCCATCAGCATATTTTTATTGCTTTTATTTCTTTTACTCTTTTTTACATATATTTATTTAAAATAGATTTTTCATACACTACCTTCTGGTTACGGTCCCCCAAACTCATCTCAGACCCTCCCCACTGTCCCACCCTCCCACATACATTCTCTCTCTCTCTTTCATTAGAAAGCAGTCATGTAAATATAATAGTAGTAATAATAACTAATATTGACAAATAAAAACAATCAAACCAGAATAGGACAAAACAACGAAAGAAAGAAAATAGCTAAAGAAAAAGCAGAAGAAACACATATATATGCAGAGACACACACATTAGCACATGTAGAAATCCCATAAGAATACAAACCAGAAACCATCATATCTAAGCAAAGACTGCTAGGAAAAATAAAAGCCTAGACAAAGTATTACAAAACAAAAATTCTCCAAAATTTCCACTGAGCTTGTTTTGTATTGGCAATCTGCTGTTGGTTATGGGAACTGCCTGTACGTATTGTTTGTATACCTTGTAATGTTTCTACTGTATTAGGTTTGCATATGACCCCTCAAACGACCCTTAGTTTTATATAATGTGCCTCCTTTCACTGTCTCCCTCACAGCTCTCTTCCCTCTCCGTCCTTGTTTTATCTTTTGTTCCATTCTCCCTATCATCATCCATCCACAACTATCTATTCTATTTTCTCTTCCTAGAGAGATGCTTCCTCCCCTCCTCTACCAGTCCCTTACCTTTTACTTAATCTCAGTGGCTATAAAGTTTATATGTAGCCTACTTATTGAAGACTTAACAGCTAACATCCATATTTAAGTGAGAACATAGCATATTTGTCTTTTTGGGTCTGATTTACTTCAGTCAGGATGGCACTTTCTGTCTCCATCCATTTAGCTGCATTTCATGATTTCTTTCTTTTTAAGCATCTGAGTAATATCTCAGTGTATAAATGTACCACATTTTCTTTATCCATTCATCCACTGAGAGACATCTAAGCTGTGCATAATTTTTGGCTATAATGAATAGAGCTACAAGGACCATGTTTGAGCAACTCTCTCTGTAGTAGGATGTAGAATCCTTTGGGTATATACCCAAGAGTTAACTGGAGAATTTTTCGTATCTGTGAGTGTTCAGATGGAATGGTGTCATCACTTGAAAAATGTCTCTGTCTCTGTCTGCCTTTTGTGTGGTGTAGTCTCCTACTGAGCTGTGTCTATTGTGGAGCTGTCCACACTGTCCACACTGTACTTCAGTGAACTGAACACATTTAGGAAGGTGTAAGGGAATCATAACCTAGTCTTCAGCACAGTACATCTATCAAGTGTATTAAGGACTTCATTTAGACTTTGGAAATTACATTGAATTCTCTTTCTCATTTGCATCGTTCTTCTTCCAAAATTGTTATCATTTTCCAGTCCTGATTTCTCTCCCTTTGACCTAAAATCGGAGCTATTTTATTAGCTCTATGTTTCCATTCTGCTTATACTTCTTAGATAATCTCCTTGCAGATAGGTTTAAGGATTGCTATTTTAATCAAGTTTCTATCAGACCAACCTTTGTATTTTCCATGTCTTGTCAGACATCTGTAGATGATCCATATGTACCTTATGCTCAAATTACATTAACTAGTCACTAAACTCTCTTAAATTCCATGCTTTCTTACAAAACCTGTTGCCATCCATATACTCAGTAGTTCTGTTAAGGTTACCTCTATCTATGCATTGTTCTTTCTTTTCACATTCTGTTGATGAATATATTTATTTGAATCTACTAATTTGTATCTTTTATGTCTTGGAAGTGTTTCCTCTTACCCATGTCTCTTGTCATGCTTCTAAAAATTTTTTTCAGCTTGGCTCATTCTATGTTTGGAATCTAATATGATTTGTACCTGGGAATCTAGATGAATATTTCAGATAATCACTATAGTGAGGATCTTTCAGAAAGCTCATTCTACCCATCATGTTACTACATTTTAGGCTGTCTCTACCCTGGTTTCTCTCTTTTCCCTTTCCATCAACCTTTTATCAATAATGTTTAGGATAACAAAAATTAAATCAGCAACTGTAGCTGGAGTTTTCCTGCCTGGCCCATGGTCAGGACAAATCTCTCTCACCCACCAGTCCCGCAGCTGCTCAGATCCAACCAAGTAAACACACAGAGACTTATATTGCTTACAAACTGTATGGCTGTGGCAGGCTTCCTGCTGTCTAGTTTTTCTATCTTAAATTAACCCATTTCTATTAATCTATAAGTTGCCACATGGCTCGTGGCCTTCTGGTACCTTACATCTTGCTTGTCATGGCGGCAGCTGGCAGTGTCTCTCTGCCTCAGCCTTCCACTTCCCAGAATTCTCTTCTCTGCTTGTCCTGCCTATACTTCCTGCCTGGCTACTGGCCAATCAGTGTTTTATTAATAACCAATCAGAGCAACACATTTGACATGCACAACATTCCACAGCAAGCAACAATGTACAAGTAAACATTCTTGAGTAAGATATGATCAACATTTACTAACCATCTGCCCCAAATATATTCAGCATATTCTAAAAGTTTCCAATAGAACAGACTTCAAGATGTTCATTGTCTTGCGACATATAAACACATACATTCACAGGTGCATGTCCCTTCACTACCCTGTAGGTAATTTAAAATAATTGAAATTATACAGAATCTTTTCTTCGAACGTGTTGGATAATACAAAATCAGTAAAAAGGTAAATTGAAAATAAAACCATTGAAAGCTAATAAATGTACTTTTTGAATAATCCATATATTACATAAATACTCTTAAGGAAATTAAAATAAATATACAACTGAATGAAAAAGAAGATACATTTACAGCGTGTCACTATTTGTGGGTACAAGTAAATCGGTGCCTAATGGGATACTTAAGGAAATAGAAAAATCTCAGATAGAGAATCTAAGCACCCATCTCATGAAACTAGGGAAAGAAGAGCAAAATAAAGCCAAAGAAGTAGAAGCAAAGAAATAATAGAGATAAGAGCAGACAACAATGAAATTGAAAAGAGGAAGGCCGGAGAGAAAACCCATGAATCACAGAGTGTGTTCTTTTTAAATCAAATTGACCAACCCATACAAGTCTAAATGAGAAAAAGAAGACACAAATTATCAATACAAAAGAAAGAGTGTATCACTAATGGTGCAGAAGTTATAAAAAGGATCATAAACACTATGGTCAACTTAAAATGCAAATTTCACGACTTTAGATGAAATGAACCAATTTTTTTTTACACAAAATACAATTTGCCTATCAAATATGAAGTCAATCCTTTTAACATTATTATTATTAAGAAAATCAAATTTGCAACTGAAAAATACTTGTAAGAAATCTTCAATAACAGATGGCTTTACTGAAAATTCTACCAAATGTTTAAAGAATTAATAATTTGGCCGGGCGGTGGTGGCGCACGCCTTTAATCCCAGCACTCGGGAGGCAGAGGCAGGCGGATCTCTGTGAGTTTGAGGTCAAGCCTGGTCTACAAAGTGAGTTCCAGGAAAGGCGCAAAGCTACACAGAGAAACCCAGTCTCGAAATACCAAAAAAAAAAAAAAAAAAAAAAAAAAGAATTAATAATTCTGTAAAATCCTATCTAGGAAGCAGGATAGGTATATATATGTACAAGCTGACTAAGCTGACTGAATTTGTTCCAAGATGAAAGTCTCTTTTAATTCTTGAATATCAATCAAATGTGATATATCATATATATCTATTAGAATCATAAACTAAACGATAAGGATCATACAGTCATGCCTATTAATAGAAATCATTTGACAAACTCAATACCTATTTGTAGTTGAGAATCCCAAGGAATAGCAACTGCATCCTGAACCTGAAAAGGGTCATTTAAAAATACATGACTCATCATATTTAAAGAGATTGGGAGATTTTTCCCCATAATTTAGACAAAGCAAGGATGTCAATTTCTATGGTTCTAGTTGTCATAATTATTGAAATTATAGCTAGTTGAATACAACAATCTGAAGAAATACAGGGTATACATATCAGATAGGGATGACAAAATAATCTGTATTTACAAGTAGTATGATTATATATGTGAAAAGTTGCAGAGTAAATAAACTTTCCCTCAGCTAATGAATTCAACTCAAATTTCTGAAACAAGTAAATACACATAAATACACAAATACCTGTTGATCTGCTACATAATAGCAATGAATACTTGGGGCTGAAAGGGGACAATACAGATCCCAGGGGAGGCAGCTCCTTATCTTCACTGCATTGTTATCCTGAGTAGATGCAGAAATGTAGCTTTTATAGGAACTTAACTACAAGAGAAACTGGAAGAAAGGTCCATTGTTTGTGTAATATTTCTCTATGATTGCTGACAACTCTGCTGTTTTATAAATAGTTGATATTAAAGCTAAAATATAAAAAAAAATCACAGCTTCAAAGAGCACCTATAACTTTAAGAACGTAAGTCATTTGCATAACATAAGTGACCCATCCTCATCTTCTCACCTACATTTACAATCTTTTCTCTGGTTCCTGGCATCTTACTTTTCTCACCCAACACCACACAAAACCGTGACTTAAATGGCCAGAAATCTGCCATTCACTAAATGCTTCCCTCTGCTAAAGCTCCATGTTTACTGTGATCCAATTGCATACTAGTCCTTTGCTCAAGGGACTGACTCTTAAATATTTTGTATTAAATGCCACAGCTTATCAGTATCACATCTGCTCTGATATTTCAATTTTTGCTTTTCTCAGGCTGACTGAAGTTATTTTTGCTTTATACTTCCATTAAATCATCCAAGTCCCTCCAGCTTTGCAAATGCAGTGCTGTCATTCTATAAATTCCGTGGGCAAGGGACATTTGTCATCTCTGCCGGCACAGGGCTTTCTGGGAGGAAGGCGAAATGACACATTTTGAAAGAGGGTTAACTGGCTCTACGGACATGCAAAATGCAGGGATGGTTTTTTACCTAATTGAGTAATTTAAGCTAAAGTTATTAAGTTAAAAAGAATCTTGATGGGTCTTTAGGACAGCAATTGAAAACAAAAAGAATTGTCCAACTTACGTTGCTCCTTTTGTACTAATTATCAATTTTCTAACGTGGTCTCATGGTGTCAGTGGGAGAGTGGTTCCAGGATCCCTTGCACATAATAAAACTTACAGATTCTCAGGTTTCTATATGTAGTGAATGTTTGTATGTAAAATAATCATATCCTTCCATACACTTCAACTCCAATCTATATTTTATACAATAAATATAGAGTATACATTCTATATACATAGTTGCTATTGTATTATTTAGTGAATGACAACAAAAAGAAATCAGCATGTTCAGTATAGCTATTATTTCTAACAATTTTGATCCATGGTTATTTGAATTAACAGAATCCATGAGTATGAAAAGAGAATTGTATTTAGTGTCAGTTTATTTTAGTATTCTAAGAAATATTTTACTTAGGAAGCCACACTCCTATGTTTAAGCACTAAACCTACAGTCTTTTTACAGAAAACATAATTTATTAGAACATATCACAGTTTATAGAATGCTAACTTTTCTAGAAAATATGTGTCTATCACTTTGCTTGATTGAAGTTTCACTTTTGTACTTAGTAAATCATAATATTTCAAAGGTGGAATGTCACAGTGAATGGGTGTCTTAGTCTATTGTGCTTCCTTAGTGATGAACCCTGATTTAACAAAACTGATGCTCCAAAGTACTAGGAGATTTGCAGTTCATTATGTGGCAAATCATCTGGAGTACAAGAGACAATTTATAAACAAAACCTCTTTTCCAATGCAAATAGCACACAGCATTTTATTAATGAATAATCAATGAGCTCTTTTATTTCAACAAAGATAATTTAATATGCTCCAGAATTTAATTAAAGTCTGTAAGTGCATTAGCTGATGAAATTAGAAAAAAAGAAATAGTTAAAACTACATTGGACCTTTAACTTCTAGATACAAGATTATTACCTGCCTGAACGATATACTGATGAATAAAATAGACATTAATTAGGTTTTTTCTTCCATAAGTGGACCTATCATTCTATAGCTGCGGGGTTCAAACATAACTGAAAATTTCAGCATCCTGTTGTTTTCCACATTCAAAATACATTAATATGTCTCTCATTAAAATGAACAAATATCTCCTATCTCAATTTCCCAACTAGAATGCTGTGAGTAGCGATGGGTACTACTGTTTTCTGCTCTGTTCATCTCTCAATGATTGTCTGCACTCACTAGCTCTTCTGTACATCTTAAAACTTACCCTGTAGTTTGGCATCTCTCACCATTGCTCCACAATGACTGTCTTTTCTGGTATCTCATCATCTCCATTTCCCCCAAGCCTGTGGATATCTTCAGTCATCATCATCTTTGGTCACAATATCCCTTCAAAAGGTGATCATCACCCCCTCTCTTTAAAAATGTATTTACTTTATTTTTAATTATATGTGTGTGAAATCCAGAAGAGGGTACTGGGTCCTTTGGAGCTGGAGTTACAGACGGCTGTGAGCTGCATGACCTGGGCACTGGGAGCTGAACTTGGGTCTTCTGCAAGAGCAGTTGGTGCTCTCAGCAGCTGAGCCATCTCTCATGGCCCAACCCATCTCTCTCTTACTTATTCTTTTCCTTCCTAAGGCTTGCTTTCATATTTGTAGTTATCTTTATGTTCATTGATCTCACAGGAACTCACCAATCTGTTCTTTCTTCCCCCAAACATTTTCCTGTTATACAGCAGATCTCATTTCATGTACACTTCCTCTTTGATTTCTTGAATGAGACCAACCCACCTATGCACAGTAGTCCAGTACCTTGTGTCATGTTGACTTGTTTCTTTCATGCAGTCTCATTCATTTGCAAGTTCTTTTAGTGTGTTTGCTTGTTCATTTCTGCTCTCCTGGGGGCTAGGTGAAGAATCATCTGAGTTTTGCATAGTGACCTTGCTCAACTTCAAACCTAGTTCTTCACCATCCATTCATTTTTCAATAAATAGTTGTTAACAACATTCCTGAGTGAAGATAACAAAAAACATTGACTTAAAGGTGGGACTTTTTTGTTTTTGTCTTGGAAGAGAAATATATAATTTTAACATTTTTTTTTATCAAAGCACTTCATGAATGGCTTATCCAGATAGACTGCATTTTTATAGTAAAGGTTTGCTGTTATTAGTTCATCAGGATACATTTAGAGTACTCGATTTTGCATCTAATAGTTAAAACAGTTCTTTACAATCCATTTTCATATCCTTGAGAGGAAACAAATAATCAGAACCTCTTCAGATCCCTATTTTATTAATGAAATGTTGATTGAAACAGACCTAACTCAAGTATCAAATGGATGAGGACAGGTGTTTGTTATGGTATGTGACAAGCTATGTAAGGTAATCAACCTAAGAAAAAGCAAAGAAATGCTAATTTTGGCTCATGATTTCAGAGGTTCTAGTCCATCATTGCTTTGTGCCTGTGGCAGAGCAATACGTGATGGCAGGAGTCCAGGACAGCAAAGAAACAAAGACAGAGAGGAAGGATTTATTCTTACAGTTTCCCCTTCAAGAGTATGATCCCAATGACCTAACTTATTTTATTAAGTCTTTACCCCCATCCCACCCAGCCCCCATCCCTGAAAAATAAACATTTGTTCCTATGACAAACATCAGGAGGCAGTTGACCCATTCCCATGAGACTTTGGGTACACATCAGACCAAACTATAACAACTTAATATCTTCATATAGGAACTCTGATGCTTAAGCAACTCTAATATCAGGTATCAGGCATAAATGTCTGTGTTGGTATGGTGATTATATGCAGACATGCTTTTGGGTCTAAGTTCTGTTTGTTGTTTGCCTATTTTCCAGGCTGCTATTTGCAGAAGCAACTCCAAGATAATTTCTCAAGGACAAATAGTCCTTGTAGACCCTGCCTTTGTGTTCATCTTTGCTGTGCACCATTTGCAAATGTGTGTCTTAACACAGTGCACCCATGCATTGCAAGTGGCAGCAGGGGTGCTGAGCAGAAAGTCAGCTGACTATTCGTTGCCTAAATTATTACCTAGGACCAGAGGATAGTATTAGTTACTGTTTATATTAAATCTATCTTGAGATTAAGCCATAAACTAGTTAATATACTTGCTTTTGACAGAATAACTATCATTTCTACATAATTGAAAATCATTTTTTGGAGCCCTTGAAAAGGCTGGAGATGTAGTTTGGTTGGTAGATTACTTACCTAGCATGAATAAAGCCCAGAGTTGGATCCTCAGCACCACATAAATCTTAGGAGACAGGAAGACAATAAGATCAATGTCATCCTCAGATCAATGTCTGAGACCAACCTGGGCTACCGGAATCTGTCTTATAAGCAAATGAACAAACAAACATGAAAACAGTAAAACTGCAATCCACAAAATCAAGTTTACTCTTGCTTTGCATTTGTTTGCATTCCATAGACTATAGATCTGCTAATAGCAAGTCATTCTTATAAATTCTTCCACAGTCTCTTCAGGTTTACTGGAGTGGATGGTTGTTATTGTTAATAATTCAATAATTAACTTTAAAGAAATGCACTATATGATGCCTTATTGGATAGAAAATTGGTTGTAAAGGTAAAGGACTTAACATTCTAAACTATGATGTAGAAGCATGATCACTTGTCTGGAAATTTTAATATCTGCCTTTATTTGTCAATATGATCCTGTTTAAATTCAACTTCTTTAGGAATCCATTTCTCATATACTAAATGAGAAAGTTGACACACACTACACACTCTCCAGTTTCCATTTCTGCAACTCTTTTTTTTTTTTTTTGGATCACTGTATTTTTTCAGAACAAAGTATATTATTTGGTAAAATTGTTTTAACCTTTATGTCTGGAATTCACTCTGGTTTCTTTTCAAAAGTCACTGATAATATTGTACTTATTTGAGAAACTGCTGTTGCTTGTTAAAGCCTGGATGGCATGATTCCTGACTCTACTGTGTTTGTTTGGCTTCAGGCAAGTGACTTACCTGCTGAGCCTCAGGTTTCTCATTTATAATGATGGAGAATAGCAATCACTTTGTATCTCTTAACTGATCAATTCATGTAAAGCATGTAGAATAATTGGCAAATCATAATAATAAAACTAAATTTGAGGTGGGGATCTTTAGTCATTACTCAAAAATACAAAGTTCCTTTCTCAGGAATAGAATACTAAAATTAAAACATAAACCATCCATTCCTCTGTATTCCAGATATTTTAAATGTGGAGTTTTAAGTATTCCACATTTCTTCTTTCAAAGCCTGTTTGTCCTCACAGCACAGTAGTGGTCACCGGAGTACTGGAGGCAGCTCCCTTTGGATCCCATTAATTCTCTTCTAAGCAGAAGCTAAAGGACCAGCACACCAGGTACTGAAAGGCCTTGTGCTCCCACCAACTTTGAAGAAAGGGGAGCAGGTGTGGAAAACATCCCAGTGGTCACTCTGCTCAAGGATCCATCTTTTACACGCAGAACATTTGAGGGAAATAAGCATGGCTTTGAAGCTTTTCATCTTAGAATAACAACACTTTTCATGGCTCACCACCACCCACATATTTATAATCTCCCACTGCTAGTTTTATTTCTAGTTTAGAGGACTTCGAAACACTCAGCTTGTCAGCCTTTTTATGGCATGCTCTTTTCTGAATGCATAGAAGGAATTGAGAGTTTAGGGGACCCTGCATCCTTTCTTTAGAGAAGGAATAGAATGAAAATGAGCTCTGCATTTTTCTGTATTTTTCTGGACACTATTGGAATAGTGTATGTGAAAGCAATTTAAAATTTCAAAGAAATGTTATTTATATATGAATATGACAGTATATATGTATAAAAATTATATGGGTATATAATTTATCAATAAATTATGAATATTCCAATCATTGTATAGACACTGATTTCAGGTTATTTTTCAAGTATAAAAATCTCATATTTGAGAATGCTAAAGATGAGAACTACTGAACAGTTAGTTGTTGTAGCAGATGACACCCTTGCCTAGCTCCCTCTAAAGTATCTTAGATGGCATTCTCTGGGATATCTCTGTTGCCCTGGATCTATAATTTCCATGAGTTATGCTATGCAGTATTTTGCAAAAGGTCCATTAGTGGTGTTTCTTAATCCATCATCCCATCCAGGACCTTTATAATGGTTATCTGCTTGTGTAGTTCAATTTCACTATCCATAATTTGAATTTTCACATATTTTCTCATTTTTTAAAAATTTTGTTCTCAAAGACAGGGCATTTTACTTCCCTCTAAAACTAGTAACTGTGATTTAGCTAACTGGTACACTTAATACTCAACATATAGACTCCTTGTTCTACTCATATAATGGAAAATTCCTTTTTCTTTTTTCTTAAATGTGGCATAGCAGAACTGTGAGTGTGTACAGTGAGGAAAATGACTCAGTCATTACTGTGACTGGGTTTGTATAATTTGATCTTCTCAAATGAAAAGAAATTATGAAGCTGATGCCAACATCTTTAGATTCTTCAAATCGCAAGTGATACAAAAATATTTGTTTTTGCATTTATTTTTTCTTTATATATACCTGTGTGGTGTGTTGGAGCAAGCAAGTGCAACTTTGTTATAACTCAATGGGCAATATTTCCAGGAGCATATCACGAACAACATTGTTCTAGAGGCCAAAGGGGAAACAGAATAGGCATTAGATATGATCCTTGCACTGTAGGAGCTGACAATATAGTCAAGGAATTAAAATCAATCTGTAGAACAGAAAGCAAAAAATAAAGATCGCATCAAAATAAGGAATCTCTCAGATTGTATGAAAACTGCAGAAAAGAAAATGCTAGTCAACTTTAGAGAGCTATCAGCTGTGAAAAGGCACTCCATAATAGACTCTTGAAATCTAGCTCCAAAGTCTGTCCATTAATTTTTAGGATAATACTATGTCTTATGGAAGGAAAGACTTTGCGTATAAGAAAGTAAAACAACAACAAAAAATCATTCATTGATTGAGACATGGTCATTCATCTAAGCACTTTTCATATATGAATTCTCCCTATGAATCTATGAAACAGTTATTTTGGATCTTTTGTTTACCATAATAAAAAACACAGACCAGAGACTATTAAATAACTTTGTCAGGTGGGTAACATAAGAAAGGCAAGCAGAACATTGAACATAGCTCTGATGTCTTCCGCTAGGAGAATTGATGGAAAGGCCATTCTCAACTACAGCCCTGCAATGGGAAGGATGGCCAGAAGGAAAGGACACAACACTTTTGGTTTGGATCACGAGTTTCTATGTGCTATTCAAACACATGTCTAACTCTAACGTGTCAGTTTTGAAGCTGAGGAAAACTTCAATAGCCAGAAGATTTAATAATTTAATTCTCTTAGTTAATCAAGAAACTCAGAGAAAAGAACACTAAGAATAGTAGTTGGGTGAACTTTGGAGGCTTGAAAACAAGAAGCCATATAAGTGAAAAGCGAGAAATCTGAGAGACAGTGGGGGAAGCTGAAAAATCACAGTATACTGAGGGACAGTGGGCAACAGCTGAACATAGATGGAGACGCTTTAGCCAGGTGTAACAGGACAGCTGAAGTGGGCTTTGGGGACCGGGGTGTCTGCAGTCACCTTATGACAAGAATTATGGGATCTTAAGGGATGGTTGGGTTGGTTTCACTTTTTAATATGGAGAAATAGGAGCACATTTGAGGTTGTCTGGGCAGTGTTGGATACACTGTAGTTATTTGGCATTGCACAAATATTACATTACCTCAGATATTACATATATAGTGCTCTACGACTTCTATAGAAGTTTGCAAGTGGAATTAGCAAGAAAATATTTAACTTCTCTCTTAATTGCACAGACTCACTGATCACTGTGAATACAGAAAAATCTCAATGATTCCCTTAGTACACCATAGCAGAGTGATTGAAAATCAATTAGCATGGATGAGTACAGAGGTAAAAACAGTCCTACTAGAAGCTGTGAACTGCTAACTGTGCAAAGGATAAATGCTCTCTGTGACTATTGAGATTGCTAAATATGTCAGACCTCTAATTAGCTCAGCACCAGGGTTGCAGAGTTGCCAACTGCATGCTCTGTATCATTTACTTGCTACTAACACTTCCAGAAGTAAGATTCTATTTCTGGAGATACGTAGATGCTAATCACCTAGATAGAAGCAGTGCCTTCATTCCTGGGGATTAGTCTCATTTTCAGACCCAATGTGCTTAATTCCCAGAGCTGATGAAAGACAGGTAAAGAGGCAAATCATAAAGACAAATAGGACAACTACAGATAGAGAGCGTACATTCACTTAGGGCTGCTCTAACAGGATGCCACAGACTGGGTAATTGGAAGAGAGCGGATTATCTATTTCTCACAGATACTTTTGAAAGCTAAAGTATAAGATCAACCTTCTGGAATTCTTTTTGTTCATTTACAGCATGGTACCTTTTTGTTATACCTTACTGGGTGGAGGAAAACTGTCCTTAAGTGCAAAAGAATAGTTAGGTGAGAGAGCAAATCCACTCCTCCAAGCTCTTTAGATAGCAGCATTAATCTATTCAGGAAGGTGAATTGTTGTAGGATATTATTTTAAGGTGTGCTACTTTTGTTTATGCTGCATTTGTTTAACTCTATGAAGCTGTGTTACTGTGCCTGTCTAAAACACCTGATGGTCTAATAAAGATTTGAAAGACCAATAGTGAGGCAGAAGAAAGGTTAGGTGGGGCTAAAAGGCAGACAGAATATATAGAAGGAGAAATCTGGGAGAGAGGAAGAAGTAGCCAGAGAAGGAGGAGGACTCCAGGGGCCAGACATCCAGCTACACAGTAAGATATGGAGTAAGAGTTAATATTTACAGAAGTAAGAGAATGGGAAAATCCCAGACGGGATAAGTTAAGGAAAGCTGGCTAGAAACAAACCAAGCTAAGGTTGGGTATTTATAACTAAGAATAAGCCTCTGTGTGTGATTTATTTGAGAGCTGGGTGATGGGCCCCTGAAAGAGCAAAAACAAACAACAATGGATAGAGAGCTCTTGTCACCTAAACATCTCTTCAAAGGCCCCTTCCTCCACAGTCTATATTAGGAATTACATTTCCAATATGTGGATATTATTCAGATCACATAGTACCTCATATATTTAACATACATGAATGTCACACACACACACACACACACGCACACACAAAGTCCTCCAAATCTCTCAGTGGATGTCTGAAGCCATGAACAGTTCTGAACCTGGTGTGTACAATGTTTTGTCATATATATATATATATATATATATATATATATAAAATGATAAATTTAAATGCATTAATTAAAACAAGAAATCATCAACAATTAGCAAACAGAAAGTCACTCACAGAAATACCTACATAAAAAAAAGCCAGAACCATGGCAACATCAATAGACATCCTAATATGGAAGTGGGAAAATTTGATGGGGTCCTAACTCTAGACAAAGAGCTAAAGACAACTAATAACAGCTAGGAGAGGGAAAATTAGCCTCTCCCAGGGATGAGTCCCCAGTTATTCAATAAAAAATGTGGTCAGCTCTGGAGCCATGGAACAACATTCCCAGTCTTTAAAGCTCTCTATTTGATTGCTTCATGTTTCAAAACATAGAAAAAGACAAACCGGAAAAACTGTTCTCTTTTCTATTTCCAGATTTTCAAATTCCTCTTTTTTGAGGGCAGTTTTGGGATATATATATATATATGTTAATTAGTGTATCAGCAATATGTTGTCTGTTTTATACAAACAGCACTGTACAAATTATATAACCTATGCTACATTCTGACTTTTCCCATTAAATACTAGATCTTGGAGATTTGTTTATGTTTTAGTAAGTCTCGAGTTTAAGTGTTGCAGGCCAAAACACTCATGCTTCGATAATGGCATATGACATGAAGTAGAAACTTAACAAATGATGTTGCCAGAGCCATCACTATTCCAAAATAAACAAAGCAATACTCTGCAGCACCTGTCTGCTGAAATGAAATTCACACTAGCTGGTGAGGAATGCTGCTCTCTTTGCCTCAAAACCACAGTAAAAACATGCCTTGGGTGACATTCTCAAAAATAGTGTTCAAAAAGAAACTAGACATATTTCTAATCCTGCAAAAACAGAGGCAAGCACACTGTGCTAGACTCAAAAATATTTATGTCAAAGCCAGAAAAGTACAAGTAGCATTGATCTCTACCAACAAAGTCACAGGATTTGTAATCAAGGGCTTCATTTTGTTTAGGGTTCAAAGATTTAACTTGACATTTATCTGTCTTTGGAAGAGGGTGTATACTTTTCTGCTTTCCTCTTTTAAAGACTTAATATCAATAGTAAATATGTGTGGACTTATGGTTCTGGTTTCCTAACCAGAACTTTGTCATCTGTAGTCCGTTAATAACAGGCTGAGTCTCAAAGTGGTAAACAAAATTATACAAGGAGGTTAATTTCAAGGGTTTTTTTTAACTGTCTTGATTTCTGTACTGTGAAATATTACTAACCACATTATGAGCCTAGCTAATAATAATAATTGCTACTTTATAAAACTGATGTTAAAACTTCACGCTGTGTGGGCTGGCAAGATGGATCATTGGGTAGAGGTGCTTGTGTGGCAATGTGAGGATCTGAGTTGGATCCTGGGATCCCACAAGATAGAGGGAGAGAACGGCCTCCTAAGGATAGTCATCTGATTTCCACATGTCCTGGAGCACATACATGCCCCCTCTTCTCTGACACACACACACACACACACACACACACACACACACACACACACACACTAAATAGATAATAAGTAAATAATGAAGCTGTGTATCAAATGAAGCTGTAGAATTTCTTCCTTAGCAGTGTCAGTAACAGTACTGTTTGTCTGATGTCATCTAGGCAGAACCAATAATGCAGACTTTACTTTGGGGTCATTCAAACACAAGTAATAACGAAGCAATGGCATTGATTTAAGCATAGGCAGGTCTTGGATTGCTGCTTTTTGCTGCTTTTTTTTTTTTCCTTTTGGTGTGTCTGTTTGCTTTTTCAACCACCCAGTCTTAGAATTGTATTTTTAAATTGAGTGCTTGGCTCTTGCTAGTCACTAAAATGCAACCTATGGAGTTGGGGTCCCTTTCTACTGTCAGATCAGCATGGTCAGTGCATTATTGGATACCTTTGAAAGGCATTACAAAGATGATATATTGTTTATGTGCACATGCTTCTCTATGGTGCGTGCATGTGCAGAAGGGTGTGGGAAAAGAGTGCTCAATAAAATCAATAAGGTATTGAAGTCACTTTTATTTAATGTTCATAAAGAAAATGCTCCTGGGCTTTGCTTCAGTTCTTTGAATCTATTGGCAGTGATCGGGCTGACAGCATGGCACGTCTGTATTCCTTCCATTTATTGTGCACACAGCCTGCAGCATCTGCTGTACAATTATTTGCAATATGTATACATTCTTCCACATTCTTTTTTGTCAGATTATACGTTATATTAGAGAGGTGCCTTCCATGACTTTTAACAAAATGGTTTCCATGCCAACTAACTCATAGTACTTGCTCAATAAATATTTATTAAACTAGTGTTTAATCTAACACAATTTAACTATATAACATATAGCCGTGTTATGTTTTCTAATGAAATATCTAATCAGGTTCTGTCTGATATTAGCAGAGATATCTACTTAACTGAAGTATTAATATTTATGTTCTACAGAAGGGTGTTTTAGGAAAAATATTTTCTTTGATATTGTCAATTTTTTAACCAATCTTGAGATCATATAGGAATTTTTGGGAAAAATGATATATATTTAAATAATTTATATTTATTTATTTATATTTTATTTATATATTTAAATAATTTTAAAATAGGAAAACATTTTATTTATAATATTTAATTATTTTCTGGGAAATGGATGTGAAAATTCAAAACAAATGAGCATTTTTAGTTTAATTAATGTACAAAAAGTCAGGAGACTTTTATATATCACTTCAAAGACTCCAAAAAGTAAGTCTATGTAATGGCATTCCATTTTTTGCTCAATAAATACAATATTGTTGTATATTTTTTGACACATCATCAGAATTGCAATTGCTGTTATAACTCCATATTATTCATAATGTTTACTTGAGCAGTATTTCCAATATTTAGTGTATCTTTTTGTCGTTATTAAATGTAATAGTTGAAGGCCCTATAAAAGAATCAAAAACACCTTCTATGAAGATAGTCACATATTGCAAACTATTTTCATTATGACACATGTCTTCTATTAGTTGTCATAAATATAATTATCAAGTTTGATTCAATATAATTTTCCTCTAACTCTGCTAAGAAGTGGGGTTCTACTTCAACTGACCAGAGAATATGTTTCTTTAGTGAAGGTCAAACAATTTTGAGAAATCATCTCAGTGTTGTTGGCTCACCAAGAAAATATTGACCACGTGGTTTGTTCTTACCTAGCAGGCAAGAAAATAGGAAGATGGACAGCTCAAGCCAATTGCATAAGGCTTATTTTATAAATCATTTTTTTATGTGGGTGAAATCAGGTTTGCCAATCACTATCTAGTCTTCACAAGATTGATTGATGCTTAAGATATTATCAAGACATAAAAGCCAGAATGTTCATCTTACTTTATTAGAAAGAATAAAGTTGTAATATCATTCCTGACTGATAGTTTTACAGCTTCAAAATTTGAATCAAGATATGTACATGTGTTGCCTGTTTGTAATGGACAGCTTTCTGTACTATTTGAGTGTATGGATCCATGTAGTAAACAATAAATAAATGGAGGTTGATTTCTCTAGGACAGCTGTGATCATTGCAAAGACTTACAAGCTGTAATAGATGATATTTAAAGTATGAGAATGAACGAATTAGAGTCCCACAAGAGGCCTAAAGGGTTACTTTTCATAAAGAAAAGAAATATTGTCACATTGAAGAACATTAATGGTGATTACTTAGATATAAAAACTAAACCATAATTGTGTCATATCAAATACCCTTTGTGAAATAAGAACTGAATTTAAATTATTGTCCAACTATGGTCTCCCTCAAATTGATTGTCTCACTTTACTGTATCCATGATAATACATCATGACAAGACAAGTTGCAGAAGAAAGAGTTTATTTGGAGCTTACAGTTTTAGAAGGTTAGAATCCATGACTATCATGGTAGGGAGCATGGGTGAAGGATGGTAGGCATGATGCTGGAGCGGTACTTGAGAGCTTACATCTTGAGATATAACCTCAAAGCAGAGAGAGAATATTTGGAATACCATGGGTTTTTTGAAACCTCAAAGCCTTTCCCCAGTGACACACCTCCTCCCACAAAACCAAATCTCCTAATTCTTCCCAAACAGTTCCATCAACTGACGACCAAGTATTCAAATATGAGTCTACAGGATTCATTCTCATTCCAACAACCACACTGATAGTCAGTTCTTTTCTCATTCTCTGTTTAGAGAGATTTCTGAGTTTGCTGTAGGCAAATTCTTTCCTCTATCTGCCTGAATTTAGAGTTTACCATGTGAGTTTTCTAGAACCAAAGATACATGGGGAGCTTAGATGGGATTTAATGAGTGGAGCTCAGCAAGTAATGATAGAGTGGCCGATCTTTTGGGAATGTCTGATATACTTTAGAATATTCAAGGCATCAAAAAATGAATTAAGGAAATGATTTTCTTTTATTTACTTTAATCTGTGCCACTAATGTTTTACCCTGGAATATGCATACACTTTTATTTAATAAGCATTAATATTCCCAGCACCTTGCTTTCAGCATAGGACGTTGTAGCCATGATGAGAAGAGATGGACAAAGGAAGGCGTAGGGCTGGGTCAAGATTTATAAATCACTTAAAATAGTTAGGTTATTCTTCAAATTTTGCCTGTTTTTTTTGTAAAAGTATTTATTAAAGTGTTTTGTGTTTCTGAGTTATACAGTTTCCAGCATTGCTATGATTTATGCATTATCCTTCAATTGATGTGTGTAGTATCATTTTATCAAAAGGCATATATTAGTTGCCAGCCTGGGAGATTTTTTTTTTAATTTGTACAAGTTTCTTTCGTGGAGCCAGACATTTAACTGAAAAGGCCGTTGCTCAGGAGTCACTGTGATTTCAACTTTTCTTTTTTCTCAAATATTTGAGAATTGCTCTCATGGCTTTCAATACTGGAAATAATAAACATGGTAATGCCAAGAAAACAACTATTTTTTTTTGTTTAGGCTACCACAGAAAATTCTCTCTCTTTCTCTGTATAATGTAATGTATAAATATATATATATATATATAATATCATGTAGTACAGTTATATTATATATCCACACATATTTTTATATACTACATATAAATAGATAATATATAACCTTTATATGTAATCACTTGACATATGGAAGATTCTATTATGTTCTAATTTCAATGTGATATGTATTTCCATATCTTTATCTTTCAAATTTTTGCATAAGGATTATTGCAATTTAAAACCTTCCTAGATCCTCCATTGGAGAAAACAGCCTGGGTATTTTTTTTTTTTGTTTTAAATTCTAACAGAACAAGGTAATGTTTGAAAATTAAGATTTGTTGGGAGGCTATCGTCGTCCATATCGCTGTGTTAAATGTGTAGGTATTGAACTGTCGATGAAATATGAGACATTTAGTCAGTGACATTTTAAATGAATCTCATCATAGGGAAAGCCCGTGGGAACACCAGATGCCGGAGCTTATTTCCGTGTGCTTGCAGAGCATGGAGTGGCTGCCTTGTTTACAGCACCGACTGCAATTAGAGCAATCCGTCAGCAGGACCCTGGGGCAGCCTTGGGGAAGCAGTACTCTTTGACAAGGTGAAGTAGAGATGCACAGGGCAAATTACATCAGAACTACTTGGAGTCCAAATATAACTGAGCATTATTTTTTGGTTTTGTAATACCTCCCTAGAAGGAGTAAAACATTGAAAATGTTATTAAGAATGGCTCTGTGTATGTAACTCAGATATGTGAATTAGGAACCTCACTACACATATTTTTAAACACTATAGTCCTGTCTGTTTTAATTGAATTCAAACTATAACACTTCCCTTTTTTCTTCCTTCTTTCCTTCCTTCCTTCCTTCCTCTCCATTTCTCTCTCTCTCTCTCTCATTCTTTCTCCTTTTTTTGAAGACTGTGTTTATATTTTCTTTAAAAGTAAAATTCTGATTATGACTTCAGATGCATGTTATCTCAGCACTTAACTGTCTTCTGTAAATATTAGTATATCATGTCTTAAATAGACAGAAATACTATCCAAAAACATATACACAGATGTAATGTGAATATTATTGTCCAGCTTACATATGTTTGTAATGAGAGCAGTTATTCCATTTTGCTTTGTAACAATATGCTGTAGATACCTTAGATATATTTTGTGTTATTTTGTTGATTCTTTAGTTTAATGACATGTACCTTCAAAAATAATTATAACAATTTATACCCTCGAGGCCTTTTCCAACACTAGTTCTTGCTGAACTCTGATATAAGTCACTGCTGTCATAAGCTAAAAGAAGAGATTTTGATTATTCTTTAAGTAAAAGGGTGAGCTTGATTAAGAAAGTTTGAATATTTGATGTTTAGTACCATGGTATTTGAATTTCATGTTTCAGTGGCCCAAAGTAATTAAAATAGGCATCGTACAAGCAGCTGCTGAGATAAACAAGAAGGTTTCTGTTTGGGCAGGATCTTTAATTTTGTTTATTCATCTTTCAAATAGTTTTATATTATGAGACAAGAGACCTAGACTTACTAGAAATTACATAGATGATGTAAATAATACAGTTTTATTTTTTAGAAGTTTGCATAATATGACTCTTGCAGTACGATATTCTATTTATCTTCATTTTTTGCCTTCATTTATCATACTTCAGTTATCCCTAGTTCAATGCAGAGGATAGAAAATCAATTTTGGCAAAAAAAATACTCTATTAGTTACATAGTATCCATATCTGAAGACAAGCCTAGAGTGTTCACATGTTTCTCAGTCCTGCCCAGCCTTAGGGTCTGAAAAACTCTCTCCCACTCACAGTCTTGCAGTTGCTTATAAAATAATCACTCAGAGGAGCCCCAATGGTACTGGACTAGTCCCTCTGGATAAGTGAGACAGTTGTTTAACTTGAATTGTTTAGGGGGCCCTCAGGCAGTGGGATTTGGACCTCTCCCTAGTGCATGAACCGACTTTTTTGGAACCTAGGGCCTATGGTGAGACACTTTGCACAGCCTTGGTGCCGGGAGGAGGGGCTTGGGCCTGCCTCAACTGAATACACCAGGCTCTGCTGACTTCCCATGGAAGACCTTGCCTTGGAGGAGGTGGGAATTGGGGATAGGTTGGGGGGAATGATGGGGGGTGGGAGGAGAGAGGACAGGGGAATCTGTGGTTGGTATGTAAAATGAATAGAAAATATATTAATAAAAAATAAATAAATAAAATAAAAAATCACTCAGAGACTTATATTAATTACAAACTGTATGGCCTATGGTTTTAGCTTCTTGCTAGCTAGTTCTTTCATATTAAATTAACCCATTCCTATTAATCTATATGTTGCCATTTGGCCGTGGCATTACGGATCTGCTGGCATCTTGTTGATCCTTGGGTAGCAGGGCTGGTGTCTCTCCCAAATCCACCCATCTTTTCCCTGTATCTCTGCTTGGATTTCCCACCTGGCTGTAAGCTTTCTTGCATAGGACAAAACCGCTTTATTTATTATCCAATGGGAGCCACACATATTCACAGCATACAGAAAGACATCCCCCAACAAGAGGTTTGAGAAAGCATTAATTTAGTTTCTTAAACGTCTGTTCACTGACATGAATATACTTTAATGATATAAGTTTAGGGTATGGAGTTATGTTTGTCAGTAAACTAAAATGTCTTTTGCTTTCTCCATGTGTTCCTACTTACACATGGATTTTTCTGTTATCTTCCACACAATAATGATCACTAAAATTAACACTCTTTTCAAATGAGTAATTACTTGTGGAATATGAGAATTTATCATAAGCCTAATGACAAAATCTTTCTCCTTTTCACCCTCCTATGTCTTTAGGAACCTAAGGTATCCACAATGGATGGCACGTTTATCTGTTTTTAATTGATATTTAGGAATGCTTAAATGCTTAGAATACTTTGGGGATGTTTATAGATTAAACACCCCCAGTCTTCAAAATATTCTTATTAATGAGTGAACACACTGTGTAAGATACAAGTGGTTTATCATCTCATTTAGCAGTAGTATCTTCAGAGGTAGAAACTGTGAACATTATCCTTATTTTACAATGGAGCAAAGTTAGGACCCAAGGGCTTAAATATTTCTTCAGGAAGAAATTAATGCAGGCAATCTCAACAGGACTCATACATTCATTTTACCCACATAAGTATAGTGTTACTATTTAGAAAAAGTATCACCTTTAATAAGGGGTTTTGACATTCATGTAATAAAAGGATTGTTTCCTTTTCATATTTATATGCTACACAAATGTCACCATTGAACTGTATTTAATAGATTCTCACTTGTCAACTAAGAGTCCAGTGAAAACAGAAGAGTTTAAGAAATTCTGTTTATTGCAAACAAAGAAATTAAGGTCCATAGAGGTAAAATTTGGGTTAAAGACTGGATCTAGAAAACTACTCAAATCTTCTTATACAACAAAATGTGCAACATGAGCACCATGTTACAGACATTTAATACTTACTGAGTAAGATTAAAGGTAGAATAGAATATTGTTGGGCCACCCTAACCCAACTTAATTTTGAAAACTATCATCAAGGAAGAATATGCATGTAGGAGGATGGTTAGGGAACCCAAAACAAGCAGTGCCACGATGATGAGATATGTTAGCAGAGTTTTGTAACCATCAATACAACCATGATGGGATGCTGTGTTAGAGGAGAAGCCAAAATAAATTAAGCAATAGTCAAAGGAAATAATGTTTAAGAGTTATTTAAAAATGCAGTGATCATCTTTGTTGTATATTGAGAAAACGTAAGAGAGCTCACTTTGACTGTGGGGAGGGGTTGTGACCTATGAGATATTGGATTCACTATAAATCCCTTCTACTTAAGAAAACAGTTATTGCGATGAGAATAAGTTACATTCCTACATTCCTAAGAAAACTTATTCAGAGAAGTGGCTTGACAAACAAGTAAAATGGCAGACTTTGGGGCAGATGAATGTCATGGGGACAACTGCTTTATTAAGTACAAAAAAATAATTTTCCCCATATATTATATAAAAATACATTTACTAGCTTACTACATCAAGCTAGCTCTTTCATATTAAATTAACCCATTCCTCTTAATCTATATGTTGCCCCATGGCCATGGCGTTACCGGTCTGGTGGCATCTTGTTGTTCCTTGGACAGAGGGGCTGGCGTCTCTCCCGAATCCACCCTTCTTTTCCCTGTATCTCTGCTTGGATTTCCCACCTGGCTGTAAGCTTTCTTAAGATTTTAATAAGATTTGGATGTTTTTTCACAAGGAATATCTTTTAAAGTATAAATCACAAACCATTAAGGGAAATTTTATTGAAATTTGACAGCAGTAATTTGAGCAATTGTCCATCTAAAGAAAAAAGACTTCTGTGCCAAGAGATTTTGTTAACATATAGAACCATTAAATATTTAATTTATAGAATTTATAAACCCTCTCACTAAGGAACAGACAACTCAATAAAGCAATGGGTGGGAAATAAAATGATTTCATGAAGAAGGATACTGGAGCATGACAAGATTTTCACGTTCATGAATACAGAAGAAAATTTAAAAGTAAATGAGACTGCATTTTATTCTCACCATAAATAAAAAATCTGAAGTATATATCAGTGACCTTTCTGACAAGGGTATAATGCCTCAAGGCTGTTCTCACATTGCTGATGAGAGTTTAAACGAGGACCACTAGTAATATGTTTATACCCTGTGGTCAAGCCTTGGCTAGCATGGAGGGATGAAAATGAGAGAAATACAATGGTGTTCCCGGCCTCAGAGAATAGGCTGTTGCCATGGAATCCTATGCCAGGGCCCATAGTCAACACCATATGCTTTTTCATCTCATCGGAGTCTGAGCTGCCACTGGGCCTTGTTAGTATTTATACCTGAATTGCAGCTATGCCAGCCTCTGCATAAATTAGGCTCTGCAGCATTTTCTCTTTCCTGTGCCACCCCACAGCTATGCTTTATTATTTTCCCTACCACCATTATCAGAATCACAGTTCCATCCCATCTTCCAGAGTCTACACTGCTGAGGTATGCCACAGACCTACACTGGTGCTTCCTTCAGAAGTGCTCTTGCGCTTTACAATATTTGGATCTCAAGAATCTGGCTTCACAGCCTCTTCATGTGTTTGAATCCCAGCGCTGTTTTGAATGGTTGTAATCCAAGTCAGACCCAACAACAAAGCAACAAGGGACCCCTAAATCCTTTTTCCTAATTACCTAGGCAGCCAACGTCACTGGTACGAACTCCTGCAGCCTAAATCACCAAAACATCCACAGTCATTGCTAACGTTATTGTGACCAACTGACCAGCATTCTCAGGCCCCTCTAAGGAGAATTCTCTCTGCAAAATTACTGCAGTCTTTTTTTTTTAAGATTTATTTATTTATTATGCGTACAGTGTTCTGCCATCATGTCTGCCTACATGCCAGAAGAGGGCACCAGATCTCCTTATAGATGGTTGTGAACCACCATGTAGTTGTTGGGAATTGAACTCAGGACCTCTGGAAGAGTAGCACCAGATCTCATTATAGATGGTTGTGAACCACTATGTGATTGCTGGGAATTTAATTCACCACCTCTGGAAGAGGTCAGCCAGTGCTCTTAACATCTGAACCATCTCTCTATCCTGGAGTGACTACAGTCTTAAACACAGATGTAATGAGCAGACCCAAAGAACACAAAAATCAGAGATATGATACCACCAATAGAATGTAAGATTCTCTAGCAACTGACCTCAAAGAAACAGAAATTCTAGTTTAAAATAAGTCTCTCAAGGAAAAATAAGAAAATGAATAGACAGTTCAATAAAAGTAAGAAGCAGTTCATGACCTAAGACATGGAAAGGTAGATTTCATAACAGAGGAACAATTCTTGAAGCTGAATACTTCAATTAGATATGATATACAATTGAGAGTTTCAACCACAAGTTAGATAGAGCAGAAGAAAACTTGAAACTGGACTGTTTTCTTTAATGACTTGGATGCTAAAAAGAAAACAAGAATCAAGAGGAGTAAGGTTAGTCGATTGACACTGAGGACACCATGAAGCAAACAAATATTTATATTGTGAGATTCAATGGGTACAAGAGAAAGAGTGGGAAGATTATCTATTTAATGAGATAACTGAAAAACTCCCAAGTTATCAGGAGAAGGTAAGAGAATTCAGTTCTATGGCATTTCCAATTCCCCAAATAAGCCAGTTTATTCTATCTATTTTACAGATGCAAGGATTTTATAATTTTTTGTTAATTGATTAAATTGTAGGTATTTTGAAATATATAATTAAAGTAGTAAATTTAGCTAATTAATACAGGTTATATTATCTCAGATTATCAGTTTCTTCATTTCTAAACTCATCGTTTTCAAGACTATATTACATTCTTAGGATCTGTCACCGTTTCATGATGTATGTCTTCAATGCTTATTCCTCTGGGGAAATTTGTATCTTGCATTTGAGCTCTGAAACTTGTTGTCTCAAAACCTTCCCAGCTCCCCGTATGAAACATTATACTGTGTACTAGTCCATCAATAGCTGACTAATTTTCAGTCTTTTCCAAAATGCAATTGATGTTTTATTTATATGCATGCATGAATATTGTACATGCCTATTGGTGTTAGCTATGTGTAAGAGTATGGAGTGTAGACTGCAGGAAAATAATTTCCAAAAAGTTGTGCATTAATTTATATACTTATTTGTAGTATATGATTGTTCTAGTGTTCATGTCCTTATTGAAACATTATGTTTTGGCCAATTTCAAAAATTTACCATCTGATTGTCATGTGGTAACAGCATATTAACCCCTCAATTTGCATCTCAGAATGTTAAAAACTTTTTTATTGGACAATTGAAATTTTTATATTGCCGTGTGTTTAAGAATTTGCAAAGTCTTTCAATAAATCTATGTCTATCATATTTCCATCTATCTATCTATCTATCTATCTATCTATCTATCTATCTATCTATCTATATTCTTTCTTAATTTGTAATTGAATTCCCTTTCAATACCTTATTTGTAGTTTTGATTTATTCAGTGTATGTATTTTAGCAAGCTTTTATTAGTGTTGAGTGTTTTCTCAGATCATTTAATATAATATAATAATATAATATACTTTACACAATCTAATGTCAGGAGGCATTTTTTCAACATTAATTCTTTAGAAACTTTTTATATCATTTTTCTAACTTAGAATTATAATCTGTCCTGAGTTGACTTTTGTAGATGACATAAAGAGGAAGCCATATTTTCCTATTGTTCAGTTAAACACCTTGTTTCAGTGATTATCCTTTGCCTCCAGCTCTGTGTCATAAGTTCTGTTGTACTAGTTAGTGCCCATGCATTCATAACTTGGCTTTTGACTATTTTGGTCTAATGACTTACTTAACAGGGTTTTGCTGCACTCACATTATTGTGTCTATAGCTTCAGATTTATAATGGAAAGGTTATGCTACAACTCTGTCTTTCAAAAATTCAATTTGATGTGAACATTCTTGACCTATTTTATTTGTATTCAGATTTTAGTATAATCAGAGAGAGAGAGAGGAGAAAAAGAGAGAGACAGAGACAGTGACAGAGACACAAAGAGAGAGATACACAGACAGAAAGAGAGATGAAAAAATTATTCCACTGAGATTTTGCTTGGATTAAAATTTATAGATTAATATAGTGAAAATCTTCATGTAACACATTTCCAATTCTTGACTCTAGTGTAACTATTCATTTTTCACATCTTTTCTTACCTATATCTAAGAAACTTATTTCCTGTGTTTGTTGGTGGTAATTTATTTATATTTTTACTTTGTTTTATTTTGAACTAAAAGTGTTTTTCTAAATTACATATGTTCTGATGGCCTTTATCTAGTTGCTCATTAATTTTAATAATTCCATTAAATTTTTTGATTTTTTTTAACATAGAATCATGTGCCAAACTACCTTACAATCTTGAAAAAATGCAATTTTATCAACATGCTATACTTCCTAAATTTAGCTGAATTCAGTTTTCTTGACACTTGAAAAGTCAATCAATATCATTTTTTATTAACATAGAAAAGAATGATGATCATCAAAAGTTAAAAAAAATCTGATGAAATCTTAAACATCAGTATAGAGAAGAACTTTGTTATTAAAACGGATAACTCTATACAAAGAATACTAATAACAAAACACTAAGACTCTGAAGGGTACTAGTATAATCCTCCTCCTCCTCCTCCTCATCTTGTTTAGAGAAGGTCTCATTGTCCATCACAGCTCATCTGTAACTGGTTACATAGACCAGACTGACCTCAAATTCACAGTGATCTGCTTTTCTTGTGCTGGAATTAAAGAAGTGCATCACCATGCATAGCTACCTTTAGACCCTTTAATGCCAGTTTACATCATGAGGCCATTATTGCAAGGTACTGCATTCCTATATATTGTCTGTATTCACATGCATTGTACACATCCTTTACCATCAGTGTCTCATACTTCACTGGTCTACACTGACAAACAAATCACCACTGATTCATAGTTATCATCATAAGTTTATATTTAGGCTTATTTTTGGTAAACATTCTATGCATTTGAACAAATACATGATGGCATGTGTTTACCATTATTGAGAAATTTTCCTTCCTTAAATAAATCTTCTTTGTCCCCTATTTTATATTATGTCTTGAACTGGGAAATTTTTACTTTTAATTTAATTATTAACTTTGGCCTTTAGATTTCTTTTCTTACACTATCATTGGTTTGGGTTTCATAGATATGCTGGCTTTATAGAGGAATTTGGAACTAATCTTTTCTCTCCCATCTATACAATTTATGAAATGACAATTTTGTTTAAATGTAGGTTTTGGAATACTGGCAAATTTAGGCTTGTGGCTTACATTGTGAAAAGGTTTTAGATTATGAATTCAGAATGTGTGTGGCTCAAATTACTTTGTCAATTTATGGCTTCTTTAATCTGTTACGGTAGTTAACTGTGCACATTTTTTCTGTGATTTTCCTTTATGCACTGCCCTTACTTTGTGCTTCCCTCACCACTGGCACTCTAATGACATGTGTTTGAATTTTCAAATTATCTGTTATCTCACATACTGTATTTTATTGCTTTTTGCCTGCTTTTTTCTTTCTTATGATAGTTGGATGATTTGGGTTATCAAATCGTCTTTGCAGTTCTAGCTAAGCTTTCATGGAGTTTTAAAATTGTATTCTTTCAGTTTCAGGAATTTTAACTTTTATTGTAATTGCCAGTCTGCTGTCTGCTAATGTTATGTATGCATTTTAGGAAGGTATTATTCATCATAGTTATTTCAAAATAGTATCTGCATCTGATGATCAAAATGGTAAATTTTTGTGTAATTTTCTTTGTCTTCTTTCCCTCATGTGTGATAGATTCTAGGATCCTTTCTCTGTTGTAAGAAAAAGTAATTCAACTAGTGTTCAGAATCTGAATTGGGCTACCACACAAAAGAATCCTTATTTCGCATGCAGCTATCCTAAGGAGAGGAGAGACACTTATATCCAGTCAAACACTGAGTGGTTGGAAGCTGGACTAGAACCTAGCAGAGGAAGATTTTCTTTGCAGCTTACCTTTCTTATTAGGGAATACCTCATCAGGTACTCCAGCTGGACACCCAGATGTCTTACAGCACCTCTTTCCACTGGAGGCTTGGCAGTATTTCCCTTTTCCCAAGACAGTGTGAGGTTTGGAAACATTTGAAATTCTGAGCCTGTGTACCACATGGTTGTTCTACAGTTTTTGATCTTTTTTTTTTTTTTTTTTTTTTTTTGAGACAGGGTTTCTCTGTGTAACTTTGCGCCTTTCCTGGAACTCACTTGGGAGACCAGGCTGGCCTCAAACTCACAGAGATCCACCTGCCTCTGCCTCCCGAGTGCTGGGATTAAAGGCGTGCGCCACCACCGCCCGGCTAGTTTTTGAGCTTTTTAATAACCATTTCCTAGTGGGCAAAATCGAGCGGAGAAAATCATAAAGTCAGTAAATGTTCAGTCTTTCTAACCCTCCACCCCCACGTTCCCTTTTTATTTCTAATGACTTAACTGTTTATGGCCCTTTACTGGTGGGTCCAAAAGATATTTTTTAAAAGTAAGATGCTTTTCTGGTTGGATTTCTGAGAAATTGTTAAGTAGAATACTAGTTGGTCATTAATAGAATTTTCAAAAACATGAGTGATATCAACATGTATCTTTGCATTCCAAATGTGAGTTCTAGTGTTAAGCAGAGTGAAGTAAGAGTACACTAATAAAATAATGGTGATCTGACAGGTAAAGTGGAAATTGATGAGATTTCACTGATGTGAAATCTATTTGTATATTTAGTATCTGTTGGCACAAATGATCAGTAGTTTTCAACTATTTTGTAGTTGACAGTTTTTAAAAGAAACATTCACTGTTTTCTTTTGCCCCTACTAATTAAAAAAAAAAAACTTCACCATAATTTCTTAGTATCCATTTCTTTTTTTTGTAGCATTTTCCCCATTTTTTAAATTCATTTTACATACCAACCACAACTCCCACTCTCATCCCTCTTCCCACTCCCCCCACCTTCCTCCCTCACTGCTCATCCCCTCCTTCAACAGGGTAAGTCCTCCCATGGGGAACAGCTAAGCCTGTGTACATTCAGTTGAGGCAGGACCAAGACCCTCCCCTCTGCACTAAGGGTGAGCAAGGTGTCTGACCATAAGTAATGGGCTCCAGAAAGCCAGCTCATGCACCAGGGATAGATCTTGATCACACTGCCAGGGGCCTCTCAAACAGACCCAGCTACACAACTGTCTCCCAGAGGCTAGTCCGGTCCCATGCAGGCTCTACAGATATTGGTCTAAAGTTTGTGAGTTCCTATGAGCTTGGTTCAGTTGTCTCTGTAGATTTCCCCGTCATGATCTTGACTCCCCTTGCTCATATAATCCCTCTCCCTTCCCTTGATTGGGCTCTCAGAGCTCTGCATCTGCTTTCATCAGTTACTAGATGAAGGCTCTATGATGACAGTTAGGGTATTCACCAATCTGATTACCAGGATAGGTCAGTTCAGGTACCCTCTCCACTACTGCTAGTAGTCTAATCTGGGGTTGTCTTTGTGGATTCCTGGGAATTTCTTTAGCACCAGGTTTCTCCCTTATGCCAGAATGTCTCCCTCCTTCAAGATATTTCTTTCAGTGCTATCCTACTCTGTCCCTTCCCAGGTAGACCATCCTGTTCCCCCATGTTCTCATCCCCTATCCACTCTGCTCTATAGCCCTCCCTCATCCCCAGTTTACTCATGGAGATCTTCTGTTTCCCCTTCCCAAGGTGATCTTTGCATCCCTCTTATGGTCCTCCTTGTTTCCTAGCTTCTCTGGAGCTGTGGGTTGTAGTCTGATCATCCTTTGCTTTACAACTAGCATCCACTTATGAGTGAGTACATACCATGTTTGTCTTTCTGAGACTGGGTTACCTCACTCAGGATGATATTTCCTGGTTCTGTCTATTTACCTACAAATTTCATGATGTCATTTTTTTTCTTACAGCTGAAAAATACTCCATTGTGTATATGTGCCACATTTTCTTTATCCACTCTCCTGTTGAGGGGCATCTAGGTTGTTTCCAGTTTCCAGCTACTACGAATAATATGAATACTATGGCTGCTATGACATAGTTGAGCAAGTGGCCTTGTGGTATGATTGAGCATGCCTTGGGTATATGCCCAAGAGTGGTATCATTGGGTCTTGATGTAGATTGATTCTTGAACTTTTACTATTTTCCATCCTATGAAGGCCAAGCTACAGCTTGGAGGCCAAGATCAGCTCTAAATGTTAAGGAGGATAGTATAACTTGAACAATCTGTTTAATAACCCAATTTTTAATTAAGTCCATGTCATTTGTTTGAATCACTGATTTCCCCTTTTCCCTCTTTCCTTTAGGGACTTCAGCCAGCAAGTCATTTTTACTTTCTTATAGTTACTCTCCTTGAATAATTTTCAGTATTTTGTTATTAAATCTTTTATCAACACTACCATAATTCTTCCAGTGTCTTTTCATGCTAAGGTTTCTCCAGCCCCCTACACTCTGTCATTCGTCATTACAGACATGCAACTATATTTCTGTTTGTCCTGTCTCACAGTCCTACCCTGTTTGCCTTACTCTGCCTTCATTTCCACCATTTTAATTTTTTCTCTAACTTCCATGCTTTTTTCCTAATGTGTCTTCTTGCACTTGTTTTTGTTTCTCCCATTCTGTAATCCCATGATTCTCTTGCCCTGTCTTAATTCTTCAGATAGTTTTGACCCAGAACCTCTATTCCTTTTTCCTGTCTCATACCCAGCTGTGCTGTCCCTTCATGGAACCTGGGTTTACTTGTTAGGTCTGTGAAAACCATGTAGCTGGTATAAACCCTTTATGTTATATTATGCACAAAAACATTTCTAAAATAACTATTCCAGACTTTTATCCTCATATCACTGTACCTTTTTCAATGATTTCACTCCCAAAACCCAGCATTTCTGGCTTCAAGACTCAGTCAAATTGACATAATTTTCGCTCACCTCAACCTCCATTCCTTGCCTTTTTTTTGTGAGTCAGGAAATCCAAAAAAATCTTGATGGGCATCTGGGTCAGAAAGATATTCATGAGAAGGAATGAATGTACTTAAGGAGATGTATGTGCCATAAGTTTGGGTATGTTGTGCATTCCTGTTCATTGAATTCTCGGAAGTCTTTAATTTCTTTCTTATTTCTTCCTTGACCCAGTAGTGATTCAGTTGAGCATTATTCAGTTTCCATGAGTTTGTAGACTTTCTGAATATTGTATTGTTGTTAAATTCTAACTTTAAGCCCTGGTGGTCAGATAAAATGCAGGAGATTAAACCAATTTTTTTTTGTATGTGTTGAAATTTGTTTTGTGACTGAGTATGTCTTCAATTTTAGAGCAAGTCCATGGGGTGCTGAAAAGAAGGTATATTCCTTTGTGTTAGGGTGAAATGTTCTGTAGATGTCTATTAAGTCCATTTGAGTCATAAGTTAGTTCCCTTATTTTTCTGTTAAGTTTCTGTCTGGAAGACCTGTCTATTGGTGAGAGTGGGGTGTTGAAGTTTCCCACTATTGGTGGGTGAGGTTTGATGTGCAATTTAAGCTTTAGTAATGTTTCTTTTACATATGTGGGTGCCCTTTTATTTGGGGCATAATTATTCAGAATTGAGACTTTATCTTGATCGATTTTTTCCTGTGATGAATATGTAATGTCCTTCTCAATTTCTTTTGATTAATTTTAGTTTGAAGTCTATTTTGTTAGCTATTAGGATAGCTACACCAGCTTGCGTCTTAAGTCCATTTGATTGGAAAGACTTTTCCCAGCCCTTTACTCTGAGATAGTGTCTGTCTTTAAAGTCGAGGTATGTTTTTTGTATGCAGCCAAAGGATGGATCCTGTTTTTGTATCCTTTCTGTTAGCCTGTGTCTTTTTTATAGGCGAATTGAGTTCATTGATATTAAGAGATATTAATGACCAGTGATTGTTAATTCCTGTTGTTTTTTTGGTGGTAGTATTGTGTGTTTCCCTTTTTTGGGATTTGTTGGTGTGGCATTATGTTTTTATGGGTGCATCTAACTTCCTTAGGTTGGCTTTTTCCTTCTAGTGCTCTGTAGGGCTGGATTTGTGGATAGGTATTGTTTAAATCTGGTTTTATCATGGAATATCTATGGTGATTGAAAGTTTTGCTGGGTGTAATAGTCTGGGCTGGCATCTGTGGTTGCATAGTGTCTGCATAATGTCTGTCCGGGACCTTCTGGCTTTCAGAGTCTCCATTGAGAAATTGGATGTTATTCTGATGGTCTGCTTTTGTATGTTACTTGTCCTTTTTTCTTTTGCAATTCTTAATATTTTTCTTTATTCTGTATGTTTAGTGGTTTGATTCTTATGTGGCAAGGGGACTTTTTTTGGGTTCAGTCTATTTGGTGTTCGGTAAGCTTCTTATATCTTCATAGGCATTTCCTTCTTTAGACTGGGAAAGTTTTCTTCTATGATTTTGTTGAATATATTCTCTGTATCTTTGAGCTCATATTCTTCTCCTTCTATCCCTATTATTATCATATTATTATAATTATTAGATTTGGTCTTTTCAGGGTGTTCCAGATTTCCTGGATATCTTGTGTTATGACTTTGTTGGCTTTAATATTTTTTTTGACCAAGCAATCTATTTCCTCTATCGTATCTTCAATGCCAGAGATTCTCTGTTCCATCTCTTTCATTTTGTTGGTTATGCTTGTTTTGTAGTTCCTGTTCATCTACTCAGATTTTCTATTTCCAGCATTCCCTCAGTTTGTGTCTTCTCTACTGCCTCTATTTCAGTTTTCAAGTCTTGAACTGTTTCCTTCTTCTGTTTTATAGCTTTTTCTTGGTTTACTTGACTTTCTTTAAGGGATTTATTGATGTCTTCCAATTTTTTTTGTCTTTCCCTAGGTTTCTTTAAAGGAATTTTTCATTTCCTCTTTAAAGTCCTCTATCTTCTTCATAAAGTCATTTTTAAGATATTTTTCTTCTGCTTCTTCTCTGCTGGGATGTTCAGGTCTTACTGTAGTAGTTTGACCCAGAACTTCTATTCCTTTTTCCTGTCTCATACTGAGCTGTGCTGTCCCTTCATGGAACCTGGGTTTACTCATTAATTGTGTGAAAACCATGTAGCTGGAATAAACCCTTTATGTTATATTATGCACAAAAACTTTCCTAAAGTAACCATTCCAGATTTTTATCCTCATATCACTGTACCTTTACTAATGATTGTGCTCTCAAAACCCACCATTCTTTGCTTTAAGATTCAGTCAATCTGGGCAGAGGTGGCACATACCTTTAACCCCAGCACTTGGGAGGCAGAGCCTGGAGGATCTCTGCGAGTTCCAGGCCAGCCTGGTCTACAGGACAGGCACCAAAACTACACAGAGAAATCCTGACTTGAAAAAACAAAACAAACAAACAAACAAAAAAAAAGACTCAGTCAAACTGACATAATTTTCGCTCACCTCAACCTCCATTCCTCACCTTTTTTGTTTTTGTGAGTCTAAAAATCAAACAAATCTTGAGCATCAGGGTCATAAAGATGAATGTTCACAAGAAGGAATGAATGTATTGTAGGAGATGTATGTTTATAGCAAATAGGAACAGAACGTTCCTGAACCACAGAGGCAGGATTATTTAATACTCTAGGAACTGTTTGATCAATTTAGAGAGCAGCAAGACACTGTCTGTAGCAGACTGCATTGTTTAAGATGGGCAAGCAGGGTTTTTGTTTGTTGAATATTTTTTCCTTGGACGATAATGAATTGACTGCTCATCCACACATTCTTTCTTCTGACAGACAGGCCAGGAGAGCAATGACCATGAAAAAAAAAAAACAGCCTTTCTTTCAATGAATCCCTAACAGGGTCAGACTAGGTCCATTTTTCTCTTTTGTTCTTTCTACTCTAGGGCACTGTTTGCTGTCCGTGATGTTAATTCTCCTTCATCCTCCAGTAACCCAGAATCCTTGCGATAAGAGTCTGTTTGACCCTAAAGGCTACAGTAATACTTCTTTATTAGCCATTTTTTGTTCAGTGTGTGTTTCTCAGACTAGAGAAAATATGTTCTTGAGATCATCGTCATTTCTCCTAAAGGAACTCATGAGAAAGAATCATGTATGTGATCAAATTTGCCATCTTTGTGGGTATTTGTGAACATAGTTTCTTCGCACATCATAAGAATAAAGAAAGGAAACCAGGAGTTAAAATTAGCAAGGCTGATATCAAGGCAGAAAGGCTTTTCATGTTTGATCATTAGAGGAATGTGACAGGTACATTATAAAGTCACCTCAATTGCCCTTCTCAGCTGAGCATCTATCTGTAGTTCCGAGTGCTGCTTTTGAAGTACCTCAGTGCTGTGAACTGTGTGTGGTTACATTTGAGTACACCCAACTCATTTACTTTATGGTCCTACTACATGGTATTCTTCTAAAAGGCCATTTTTTACTGATTAGATACCAACAGGTTTTTTTTAACATAAATGAAATCATTTAGTTTAACTTTCAGAGAACACTTGGAACTTACTGTCTCTCTTATATTCAGGTTCAAGACACTGTTTGTGGCTGGGGAAAGGTGTGATGTGGAAACCCTAGAATGGTCCAAAAAGGTCTTCAGAGTCCCTGTTCTAGACCATTGGTGGCAAACAGGTAACTGTTCCCTAAACCTTTCCTAAAAACTGCTGAAATCCTCCAGAGCCCTGAGTGAACTGGGGGAAATTCTTAGTCATGCTCATCAGGATCCACAGTTCTGGTTTTAGCAGAAATAAATGCTTTCATATCATGTTGTTTATAATGTCTTCATTAGTCACATAGACACAGCCATTCTCTTAGCCATCGATACGCACCCCTAAGGACATTTGGACTACCTCGGCTTTGTTTCTTGTGTGCAGTGAATTGCTAAACCTCAGATTGTCCTTCCTCAACTCATCCACATTCCCATGGCTTTGGAGTTGTGAGAGCAGAGGCAGCATCTGCCCTGCTGTGACATGCCCTTACCTCTCATCTGTGTTCTCTGTGCTCTTGAATTCACTCTGCACAATCCTCCCATGGTACTTGTTAAAGGGCCGTGGTGCCTGTCATAGGAGACTCCGTGATCCTTGTCTCTTAAAAGTTTGCCTTTTATCTATTGCTTGCATAATAGACACATTAATTTTTCTCCCAGACAATACTAATATATGGGTATCATTCATTTACAGGTTTGGTTATTATATATTTTCCTTATTGTAAGTGGTCATTGGGAACAGAATTTTATATTGGGTAGATAAAATATAAGCTTTGGAAAAGGAGAACAAGAAAAATAAAAACCTTACTCTTTCCTTTTTTTTAAAAATATGGATGGCTTGAATATATATGAGAGTGAGTCAGTGATCTGGAATCAGATTTCATCTTCATAGTTTTCATATATTTTTATCCAACCCTCTAAAAATAGTTGTGAGCCATGGGGTAGGCTAGTGGCTTCCACATGTTAGTTCTACTCAGTCCAGCAAATTAGACCAAACCATAGATTAAATAATGTAAAGCCCCAATATTTCATTTTTTTTTTTTTTAGTATCTGGGATAGGCTATCAAATTTGCATCAAATTATCAAAGTTTCGTGGTGAAAATTAGTAGGGCTCTTCACAATAATTTAAACTTAGATATGACATTTCTAATCACTGCCACCCTCACTTGCCGTTGGCTACATATTCCCAGGATTGCTATGTATATGGATGGCATTATGGTTAAATGCTGGCACCCCTCATAGGAGAGCAAGTACAAGACTAAAGCTAAAGTTTAATATTTGGTAGTTTAGATAGTTTTGATTTTATGCATTATTCTATTTTGTTGTCTTCTTGGATGTTGCCTTTGAAAAACGGGTTCTCTATACATTGTTGTAATAGTAATTTAAAATAACTGGTCAGAGCAAAGGACCTGCCCCCTACATAGATGCGCACAATGGAATTTCTGTTTTCTGTAAGTTTATTTACTAAAGGTAAATTGGTTACCTGTGTGCAGAGTTTTAAGTACTTAAGAACTCAAAAGGCAGGACTTCACTTGGAAAGACAATAATACTATAAATATATTTTAATATATGGCATATTTTAACACTAAAAAAAACCAAAAAAATAATGATGACATCTACAAGAAAGAGTGTTTGAAGTATTGAAGTTTTCCTTATTATCCTTTTAAAGTTGTTTTCCTGGACATCACTGGAAGACACTGTGAACTTTTAAATACGTTTTCCTTACCTGGAAAAGGTGTAGCTAACGCTTTCAGAAATATGAAAAAAAACTCACCAAAGCCTATAAAACATACATATTTCTGAAAGCGCTAACCATACATATCTATGTAATATCACTTTATTTTACAATAAGTTGGCTTCTTTTGTGCAAGATACAGGCACAGTTGTATTTAAGAATGCAGGCTTTTAAAGAAGATCACTTGAAGTTGGGAAAATTCTTCATTTTTTGTAAGGCAAGAATTGGAAGCAAGAATGAAGGAATTTTTTTTTTCCAGAATAGAGTTGACTGCTAGGTGATGCAGGTATCAACTGACAGTTAGATGGATACTTGTAAGTACAGTGCCTTTTTAACCAAGCCAAGGTCACCTAATGTGGCTGTCGAGAAATTAAACAAGGCTTGGTTTGGACTCTCCACAGCAAGCCTGAGGCTGTGACAGTTTTATTGAGAGCAATCAGACATTTATACCCTTTATAAGAAACAGAATATAGTGGTGGTTTTCAGAATCAATATGGTAGTAGTTGCTAAAATAAGACAATGGGTGTGCAAGCTATATAGGGTACACAAGATTAATGTCTAAGACCAATAGTCTCATTAAACTCACATGCTTCCTTGACATCTAAGGAAACATACAGAGAAACACAAAGTGGCCTGAATGCTTCATTGCCTGAGGGAATACCTCAGTTTCCCAGGAACTGAAAGACAAATAGTGCCCCAGGATGGAGCTATGGACTGTAACCTGAAAAATCTATGATGCATGTCTGTCAAGTAGGCTAGACCAGGCCAACTCCTTGGTTCCCTGTAGCCATAAATAGGATCTTTATTAGCATAGAAAATTACTCTTTTACTTTCAAAATTGTATGTTGCATTAAAGTGTAAAGCAACACTGAATTTTATCATTTGCCAGCTGTCCTTCTTTTAAAAAATATTTGTTTTATTTTTAGCCATGTATTTATATATTTGGAGGGTGTGGACACATGTGTGCAGGTACTAAACAGTTACAAGGAGTTATGAGCTACACTGTATGGGTGCTGGAGACCCAACTCTGCTACTCTAAAACAGAAGCAAGAGACCTCTCTGCAGCACCTACAGTTCTCTTTTTTAAGGTGGTTGTGGTGATATTGTGTCTCCCGATATATTGTGGACCCTAATAAACTTTTCTAGGGTCAGAGAACAGAACAGCCACTACATAGACATAGAGGCCAGAAAATGGTGGCACACACACTTTTAATCCTAGCATTCCCAAGGCAGAGAGATCCATCTGGATCTCTGTGAGTTCAAAGCCACACTGGAAATAGTCAGGCATGGTGACACACGCCTTTAATATCAGAAAGTGATGGCAGGAAGCAGAAAGATATATAAGGCATGAGGACCAGGAACTAGAGGATTTTTAAGTTTTTAGCTTTTAGCAGCAGTTCAGCTGAGATCCATTCAGATGAGGACTCAGAGCCTTTCAGTCTGAGGAAACAAGATCAGCTAGGAATTGGCAAGGTGAGGTTGGATGTGGCTTGTTCTGTTTCTCTGATCTTTCAGTGTTCACCCCAATACCTGGCTCCGGGTTTGTTTTTGTTAATAAGGCCTTTTAAGATTCACGCTACAGGTGGTATTAAAGAAATATTAAATCCACAGGAGAAAAAGACAAATGAATGGGTGATTATTAATTCACTGAGTTAGAAAAGACCTTGATATTTTTAGCGCATTGATAAATGTCCTTATGTTTCACTGATCAAATA